>WNWK01021255.1:7500-34348 GCA_009830355.1 Cherax destructor | reverse complement strand
AAGTCCGACCCGAAACTGATATACAGTCACATCAGAAGGAAGACAACAGTCAAGGACCAGGTGATAAGGCTGAGGAGAGAAGATGGGGAACTCACAAGTAATGATCAAGAGGTATGTGAGGAGCTCAACTTGAGGTTTAAGGAAGTATTCACAATGGAGGAAGGAAGGCAGCTGGGTAGACAGGATGTGGTTCGTCACCAACAAGGGATGTACCAAGTGCTAGAGGGCATACACACAACTGAGGAGGAAGTGAAGCAGTTACTCAGTGACCTCAATACCTCAAAGGCGATGGGTCCGGACAATATCTCCCCGTGGGTTCTTCGGGAAGGAGCTGAGGTACTGTGTGTGCCACTTACCATAATATTCAACACATCCCTTGACACTGGGCAGCTACCTGAGGTATGGAAGAAGGCCAATGTAGTCCCCATTTTTAAAAAAGGAGACAGAAAAGAGGCACTAAACTATAGACCGGTGTCACTTACATGTATAGTGTGCAAAGTCCTGGAGAAAATTATCAGGAAAAGAATGGTGGAACACCTTGAGCTGAACAGGATAATAAACACCAGACAGCACGGATTCCGGGAAGGCAAATCCTGTGTAACAAACCTCCTAGAGTTCTATGATAAAGTAACAGAGGTAAGGCAGGAGAGAGAAGGTTGGGTTGATTGCATTTTCCTGGACTGCAGGAAGGCCTTCGACACAGTTCCTCACATGAGATTAGTAAAGAAGTTGGAAGAACAAGCAGGTATAACAGGAAGGGCACTGGAATGGATCAGGGAATACCTCAAAGGGAGGCAACAACGGGTCATGGTGCGTGGTGAGGTATCACAGTGGGCGCCTGTGATGAGCGGTGTACCGCAGGAGTCAGTAGTAGGACCAGTGTTATTCCTGGTATATGTAAATGACATGACGGACGGGATAGACTCAGAAGTGTCTCTATTCGCGGATGATGTGAAAATAATGAGGAGAATCACATCGGAAGAGGACCAGGCAGGGCTGCAAACAGACCTGGACAAGTTCGACATCTGGTCTAGCAATTGGCTTCTTGAATTCAATCCCTCCAAATGCAAAGTCATGAGGATCGGAGAAGGGCAAAGAAGACCGCTGACAGAGTACAAGCTAGGCGGACAAAGGCTACAAACCTCGGCAAAGGAGAAAGACATTGGAGTGAGTATAACGCCAAGCACGTCTCCGGAGGCACACATCAACCAGATAACTGCGGCAGCATATGGGCGACTGGCAAACCTAAGATTAGCGTTCCGTTACCTTAACAAGGAATCGTTCAAGACACTGTATACCGTGTACGTCAGGCCCATACTAGAATATGCAGCACCAGTCTGGAACCCACACCTGGTCAAGCACGTAAAGAAACTAGAGAAAGTGCAAGGTTTGCGACAAGGTTAGTTCCACAACTCAGGGGTCTGTCTTATGAAGAAAGATTGAGGAAATAGGACTAACAACACTGGAGGAAAGAAAGGTCAGAGGAGACATGATAACGACATACAAAATACTGCGGGGAATTGACAAGGTAGATAGTGACAGGATGTTTCAGAGAGGGAACACAGAAACAAGGGGACACAACTGGAAGCTGAAGACTCAGATGAGTCAAAGGGATGTCAGGAAGCATTTCTTCACCCACAGAGTAGTCAGGAAGTGGAATAGTCTAGAGAAAGATATAGTGAAGGCAGGAACCATGCATAGTTTTAAGACAAGGTACGATAAAGCTCATGGAGCAGGGAGAGCAGAGACCCAGTAGCAGACAGCGAAGAGGCAGGGCCAGGAGCTGAGTCTCGACCCCTGCAACCACAATTAGGTGAGTACAATTAGGTGAGTACATAGTCGCGAAACAGTCACACGAACACACCTATGAAATCTGAGACAACAGTCCCCCTCCCCAGACTCCCCAATCTAAACCCCCACCACCCTCTACTCCCACACTTGACTAACCTCTATACCCCTATCACTCTCCCTCGCTCTCTCTCTCTCCCTATCCCACCCTCTCCCTACCTCTCTCTCCCTCCAAACCTCCCTCTATATCTCTCTCTTTCCCTCTCTCTCTCTCTCCCTCCCTCTCTATCTCTCTCCCTCTCCACCCACACTTGACTAATCTCTATACCTCTATCTCGCTATCTCTCTCTCCCTCGCTCTCTCTCTCCTTCTCCCCTCCCTCTTTCTCTCTCCTATCTCTCTAGTTTTATCTCTCTCTCCCTTCCTCTCCCTGTCCCTCCCTCTCTCCCTTCTATCTCTCTCTCTCCCACCCTCTCCGCTATCTCTTGCTCTCTCCCTATCTCTCTCCCTTCCCTCTCTCTTTATCTCCCTCTCACTCTCTCTCCATCTCTCTCCTCTCTATCTCTCTCTCTCTCTCTCCTCACCTCTATCTGTTTCCCTTCTACCTCTAGTCCCCTAATTCCTCTTTCTCCATTTCTCTCTCTCCCCATCTCTCTCCCTCTTTCACCATCTCTCAACCTCTCTCCCCATCTCTCTCTCTCTTCCCATCTCTCTCTCTCCCTCCCCCATCTGTCTCTCTCTCCCTCCCCCATCTGTCTCTCTCCCCATCTCTCCCTTTCTTCTTATCTCTCTTTCTCTACCCTTCCCTCCCCAGTTCTCCTAGTCCCCTAATCTCTCTCTCTCTCACTCTATTTCCCCACCTCTGCATATCTCTCTTTCCGTACCCTTCCCTCCCCCTTCTCCCTCTAGTCCCCAAATCCTCTCTCTCTCTCTCCCCATCTCTAGCTGTTTTCCTTCTCCCTCTAATCCCCTAATCCCTCTCTCTCTTTCTCTACCTCTCCCTTTTCTCTTTCACTCTCCCCCCCCCCCAAAAAAAATGGTGATAATGACTCGCAGGACCCGGGGACCAGAGGAGAATGGCCCTGGTAAGGACGAATGATGGAAGAGCAGTACAAAAGAATGGAACAAGGGTGGGAGAGAAAACTAGGAAAGCTTTCTGCAAAAATGGAGAGAGAGCTTTCTGTGAAAATGGAAAAGAGGTTGGAGGAGGAGAATAATAATTTTAGAGTCACAAGCTGAAGCTGCAGTAGCCAGGATAAGGGGCCTAGAAGATGAGGTAAACAGGCTGAAGCAGGTTACATGGGTAGTGACCAGCAAAGACACAGCATCAAGGGGGCCCATCAGGAAGGAAGGAGATATAACTAATGCGTCGGCCATATCTGCATACCAAGCAGGGCTAGGGAGCGAAGGGGGGGGGGAGGAGCTGGGAGGAGGTGGAGAGGGAAATAGGGCAAATGCAGAGGAATGATCATATCACCAAGAGCTACAGGAAAAAAAAGGGAGAAAATGGCTATGTACAGACAGGAACCTGAGCTGCAGAGGGAAAGGCAATGGGAGGAGGAGAGGGCATAGGCAGCATTTATTCATAGGCTGAAGGAGAGAGAGGAAAGGACACACACAGAAAGACGGCAGGCAGAAAGAGAGGAGATTGAGAACATACTCAAAGCAATAGGCGAAGAAGACACGTCCGAGATTGTAAATTTTCAGAGAATAGGGGGGTACTCGAAGGGGAGAAATTGAACGCTCAAGCTGATTCTCAGGACAGAAACAGTGCGGGACAGAATCCTCCAAGAGAAACCACGATTGAAGAGAACGGAAGACTACAAGAGGGTGTTCCTGGACCGAGACAGAACAAAAACAGAACGACAGCAGCTGGGGGAGAGGGCACAAAGGCGAAAGAAGCTGGGAGGAGAGACAAGGACAGAATCAGTAGAGGACAACCAGAGCAGGGCAGAGCAACAAGAGCAAGCACACACAGAACCATCTACAACACCAAACAACCAAGCACATTATCCTAACACAAACTACAACCCACATTCACAGCCCCCACCCAACACTCCACTATAGAATCCCACAGTACACTGCCAGGTCCCCCACCCCCACAGACCCCCCAAAACACAGTGTTAGAGAGGAAACTGAATGTATGGTACACCAATGCTGATTGAATTACAAATAAGTGGGAGGAGTGGCACAAAAGAGTCAAAGAGGCATCACCGGACATAACAGCTCTCACAGAAACCAAGCTCACAGATATAACAGATGCCATCTTTCCAATGGGATACCAGATCCTGAGGAAAGACAGAGGGAACAGAGGGGGTGGAGGAGTGGCACTGCTGATCAAAAACCAATGGGATTTTGACGAGCTGGAGAGAGGAGACAGAGGAGAAGCTGGGGATTACATAGTAGGAATGCCACAGTCTGGAGGTCCCAAGGTGGCAATTGCAGTGATGTATAACCCACCACAGAACAGCAGGAGGCCAAGGGAAGAGGATGATGAGAGTAATAGAGCGATGATTGACACACTGGCTGAAGTGGCCAGAAGGGCTCGAGCGAGCAGGGCGAAGCTACTGATCATGGGTAACTTCAATCATAAGGAAATCGATTGGGAGAACTTAGAGCCACATGGGGGCCAAGAAACGTGGAGGTCTAAGATGCTTGAGGTGGTACTGGAAAATCTCATGTACCAACACGTAAGGGACACTACCAGAGAGAGAGGAGAGGACGAACCAGCGAGACTGGACCTAGTATTCACCCTGAGTAGTGCAGATATTGAGGACATCACACATGAAAGCCCCCTTGGAGCCAGTGATCATATGGTTCTAAGCTTCGAATACATAGTAAAGTTACAAGTGGAGGGGGAAGCAGGAAGGGCTGCACGAATGAAGCCAAACTACAAGAAAGGTGACTACGTGGGCATGAAGAACTTCCTGCACGGAGTTCAGTGGGACAGAGAGCTGGCAGGGAAGTCGGTAAACGAGATGATGGAATATATGACAACAATTTGCAAGGAAGCTGAGGAGAGGTTTATACCCAAGGGTAACAGGAGAAGCAAAAAAGCCAGGATGAGCCCATGGTTCACCCAAAGGTGCAGGGAAGCCAAAACCAAGTGTGCCAGGGAATGGAAGAGGTACAGAAGGCAAAGAACCCAGGAGAATAAGGAGAGCAGTCGTAGAGCCAGAAATGATTATGCTCAGGTAAGAAGGGAGGCCCAAATACAATACGAGAATGACATAGCAGCGAAAGCCAAATCTGACCCAAAGCTGTTGTACAGCCACATCAGGAGGAGAACAACAGTCAAGGACCAGGTGATCAGGCTGAGGAAGGTAGGAGGGGAGGTCACAAGAAATGACCTTGAAGTGTGTGAGGAGCTCAACATGAGATTCAAAGAGGTGTTCACAGAGGAGATAGAAGGGCCTCCAAAAGGCGGAGAGGTGGGGTACACCATCAGGTACTGGACACAATACACACAATTGAGGAGGAAGTTGAAGACTTAGATGAATGACAGGGATGTTAGGAAGTATTTCTTCAGTCACAGAGTGGTCGGGAAGTGGAACAGTTTGGGAAGCGATGTAGTGGAGGCAGGTTCCATACATAGCTTTAAGAAGAGGTATGATAAAGCTCATGGCGCAGGGAGAGTGACCCAGTAGCGGCCAGTGTAGAGGCGGGCCCAGGAGCTATGAATCGACCCCTGCAACCACAACTAGGCGAGTACACACACGGGAACCGATTAGCGGGACTTGAGTCCTGGGATTGGGAAGTACAATACCTGCACTTTGATGGATGAGTTTGGGATATTTGCTGTTTGGAGTGACATCTGAAGTGTCGTGTGTGAGCGCCTCTGCAAAGACAATGATAGTGTAAATGATGGTGAAAGTGATTATTTCTTTTATGGGTCATCCTGCCTCTGTGAGAGACGGCCAGCGTGGTTAAAAAAGAATATATATATATATATATATATATAAAATATATATATATATATATGATATAAAAATTAAGGAAGAATATTTGATTTTATTTGTAAGCCATTTGAATATTCACTTTCCCTATTCACCCCATACTTTTTTTTATACAAACTTTATTTCAAGACAAAATACAAAATACAATGGGAGTAAAACAACATAGATAACAACTCAGAGCTACATGTCAAATACTTCGTCCAACTCCCCGGCAGTGGGCCGCGTGCCCAGAATACTGCAGGCATTTTCCCTCTGGATCGCAACACTGAGTCTCTGAAACAGGAAGCTGGTCGCCCTGTGGTCCTTGGTTTCTATGATGAGTTTTCCACCCAGCTCCTTGAGAAACTTTAGAGCACACTTGCCCCATGCTCCATGGGTCTCCGACTCTATTGGGATGTATATATATTTTTTTATATATATATATATATATATATAATATATATATATATATATATATATATATATATATATATATACAGTGGTCACTCGGTTTTCGCCGAAAATTCGTTCCAGAATGCTGCTCAAGTGCCATTACCGAACGAATTTACTTCCTTAAGAAATAATGTCACGTAGGTTAGTCTATTTCAGACCCCAAAAATACACTTGCAACAGCACTTACGAAAATACACTTATATAAATGTTCGAGTTTGGAGATGCACGAAAACCGAAGGACCACTGTATATATATATATATATATATATATATATATATATATATATATATATATATATATATATATATATATATATATATATATATATATATATATATATATATGATGAAGTTGAAAATCTTGTAGTGGTCGGGACTTACAGACTTGGATTTTAAAGCTTCTCTTAGCTTTCGATTTTCTCTTTCTAGTGGTGCAGGTGAGCCGAAATAGCGTACACAACGCCCATTATCTTAGCCGTGTCAACATAAGTTACCAACAATCTCCACTCAAGATGGCAGTGGTTCTGGACTCACGCCCAGCTCTCCTGCCTCACCTTTTTTCCTTCTTTGTTTCTTTTGTGTTGATTAAGTTTCGGTGAGGAGAGAAACTTAGGACTTTAGTCATGATATTATTTTTTTTTTGTTGGGGAGGGGAGGGGTACTACATAGGCCGATTCTTTTCGATACACACACACACACACACACACACACACACACACACACACACACACACACACACACACACACACACACACACACAAAATATATATATATATATATATATATATATATATATATATATATATGTCGTGCCGATTAGGTAAAACTGGTCAATTAGCAAGAACTCACTTAAAATTAAGTCCTTTCTAAAATTTTCTTTTATACGTTTAAAGATATATTTTTTTCATTTATGTTAATGTAAAAAATTATAATTTTGTACCAAGATAAACTTTGAAAACCTACCTAACCTTATTACAACAAGCTCAATTTAATTTAGCCTAACCCAACTAAATATATTTTAGATACGTTAACATGAATTTAATAAAAAACAAACACAATGAAATATATTTTTTCGTTATGTTCAGAATGATTTTGGCGAAATTATTGCATACACAAATTTTCACTTGTCGTATATGGCAAGGTGAGCGTTGCTATTTAAGCCAAAATCGCAAGTTTTACCTAATCGGCACGACATATATATATATATATATATATATATATATATATATATATATATATATATATATATATATATATATATATTATTAGGTGAATTAGATATAGTTCAGACTCTCAGGTAAGGACCCACTAGGGGCGAGGGGTAAGTGGGGACAGAAGAAGAATAGCCGGTGAGAGGAAGAGCTGAAGTAGAAGAGAAAGAGTCAGGACTAAACCCAACAGTCTAACTACTTATCTCAAAATTAGGTAAAACTTGCGATTTTGGCTTAAATAGCAACGCTCACCTTGCCATATAAGACAAGCGAAAATTTGTGTATGCAATAATTTCGCCAAAATCATTCTGAACATAACGAAAAATATATTTCATTGTGTTTGTTTATTATTAAATTAATGTTAACGTATCTAAAATATATTTAGTTGGGTTAGGCTAAATTAAATTGCGCTTGTTGTAATAAGGTTAGGTAGGTTTTCAAAGTTTCTCTTGGTACAAAATTATAAATTCTTACATTAACATAAATGAAAAATATATATCTTTAAACGTATATGAGAAAATTTTAGAAAGGACTTAATTTTAAATGAGTTCTTGCTAATTGACCAGTTTTACCTAATCGGCAGACCATATATATATATATATATATATATATATATATATATATATATATATATATATATATATATATATATATATATATATATATATATGGCATAGCTTTTGAAGCTTAATATGGCATGGGGTGAAATAGTTGACAGGGCGGCAGTTATATTTGATATTTTCACGAAAATATTTTACGTATATTGCCGCTATACTGCATTTGCTCGCACGCCCAGATGTTATCATGCCCCTGGCCTGAGTAGCATGCTTGGATATTATCATATTTGTGACCTAGGGAACAATGATGGATGTTATCATACTTCTGACCTCATGAACAAGGTTGATTATTATCATTCCTCTGACCTGAAGAGAAAGGTTCATTATTACCTCCAGAACTGCAACATTCCCACTGATCCTTCACAATACACACACTAAACTTTCCATCTCTGCTAAACCCAAGTCCGGTTAACTGGTTTCCTGAGTACCTTCAGAATCCCTTCACAGAGAGATCATCAGCATCTCACTTCAGTACAATTATATTCACAGGGAGGTGATAAAATATATTTCAATGTTTTTGTTTACTATTAAATTATTGTAAACTTATCTAAAATATATTTAGTTGGATTAGGCTAAATTAAATTGCGCTTGTTGTACTAAGGTTAGGTAGGTTTTATAAGGTTCTTTTGGCAAAAAATTATTAATTTTTACGATAAAACAAATGAAAAAAATATATCTTTAAACGTATAAGAGAAAATTTTAGAAAGGACTTAATTTCAAATAAGTTCTTTCTAACTGACCAATTTTACCTATTCTGTAGGACAACAGTCACCTAACTCTTGGGTGTCTATTTACTGCTGCTACGACAGAGGCAGCAGGAAGTAGATGATGATGGCCAATCTTCCCGCCTCGTACGGGGTTCATGCCCGGGTGCTGTCTGTTTTCAATGCCTTAATGTCTCGTAGGAATTTTGCTCGTGTGTGAAATTCTTAAAATATTCGACAGGTTGGATTTTTTATTATAATCATGGGAGAGCGCTAAGCCAGTAGGACGACAGGTTAGAGTGTAACCCTTCCAGAAGGATTCCTTAATGCTGGTGAAGGGCTCTTGATCCAATAAATCTGAGCTGTCTTCATCTTCCTTGGCTTAAACCTAAATAATTCACACTGCCTTGGCTTCTCTGGGTTATCTAAGTCTTGCCGCCACGCCGGAGTTAGTCATTCCTATTGAAGTCTTTCTCGTGTTGCTTTCTCTCAAAAACCTTGTTTTTAGTTAGTGAGGTTGTTAGTCACTCCGACAGCCCGACAGTAGCACAGCCCGACGGTCGCATAGCCAGACAGTAGCACAGCCCGACGGTCGGACAGCCCGACAGACGCATAGCCCGACAGTCAATGAGACACTCGGGTTGTGTGACTGTCTCATTGACTGTGTGACTGTCAGACAGTCGGACAGTCACACAGTCTTTTAGACAGGCAATCTGACAGCCAGACAGTTGGACAGTGAGACAGCCAGACAGAAAGACAGTCAGAGATCCGACATCTCTCTCTCTCCCTTCATCTGACCATGGCGCCTGATGCTGGTGTCAGGTTATTACGACTCAGTATCTCCCTAGAATATTGGAGACAGGGGAGGATGTTGTGGTGGGGAGGATGTTGTGGTGGGGAGGATGTTGTGGTGGGGAGGATGTTGTGGTGGGGAGGATGTTGTGGTGGGGAGGATGTTGTGGTGGGGAGGATATTGTGGTGGGGAGGATGTTGTGGTGGGGAGGATGTTGTGGTGGGGAGGATATTGTGGTGGGGAGGATGTTGTGGTGGGGAGGATGTTGTGGTAGGTATTATAGTAACACTAGTCGTCGTAGTAGTAGTCGTAGTGGTGGTAATAGTAGTAGTAGCAGCAATAATGGTGGTAGTAGTAGCAGTATTGCTAGTAGAAGTAGTAGTAGTAGCAATAGTAGTAGTAATAGTACTAGTAGAAGTAATAGTAGTGGCAATATTAGTAGTAATAATATTAGTATTAGTAGCAGTAGTAGTAGTAGTTGACGTAGTCGTAGTGGTAATAGTAGCAGCAACAATAGTAATAGTATTATTAGTAACAGTAGTAATCGTAGTAGTCGTAGTAGCAAGCAGAAGTAGTGTTAGTAGTAGTAGTAATAGTATTTTTTATTATTAGTAATAATAATATTAATAGTAGTAGTAATATTAATATTAGTTGTAGTAGTAGTAGTAGTGGTAGGGAGTGTAGTAGTAGTAGTAGTAGTAGTAGTAGTAGTAGTAGTAGTAGTAGTAGTAGTAGTAGTAATAATTGCAGTAAGTATTAAAGTCACAATATCAGCAACAACACACACACACAAAAAAAAAATCCATTTCAGACACACTAAAAAATTCTGTAAAAAAAATTACACATTGCAGTATTTTTCCTCCTCAATAGAGCCCAAAATCTGAGCCTGGAGCTGCACAATCCTGCAACATGAAAAGTCACCAGAATAAGTCAGCTTTTTAATTTCCCACAGGAAAATTATTGCCTGGAACGGATCCCGACCTGCTGGGTGGAGGCTTGGGAGAGAGAGAGAGAGAGAGAGAGAGAGAGAGAGAGAGAGAGAGAGAGAGAGAGAGAGAGAGAGAAGAGAGAGAGAGATACACACACACACAGCAACAAGGGGTCACAACTGGAAGTTGAAGATTCAGATGAACCACAAGGGATGTTAGGAAGTATTTCTTCGGTCATAGAGTTGTCAGGAAGTGGAATAGTCTGGAAAGTGATGTAGTGGAGGCAGGATCCATACATAGCTTTAAGAAGAGTTATGATAAAGCTCATGGAGCAGGGAGAGAGTATACCTAGTAGAGACCAGTGAAGAAGCGGGGCCAGGAGCTATGACTTGATCCCATCAACTACAATTAGGTGAGTACACCCACACACACACGTAGCGGCCAGGGGCGAGACTGTTCCAAGAACCAGGGATCGACTCCAGCACACACAAGCAGGTGATTACATACACGGAATTACATAAAAAAACCAGAATAGTCACAAACAGTTCAAAAAAATGACATTAAATTAGCGTATAATCTTAAAAAACGAGGCAACTTAAACATCAAGACTTGAAACTTAAAAAAAAAACTTTAAAACTCAAAATCAAAGTCAAGGGCCAAAGGCTCTCGACATTTTCTGATTAAATTTCAAGTTTAATGAATAAATAAAGTTTGTGTGTCTTTATTCCTTGAGAGGAGAGCGCGTTCACTCTGAACAACTTTACTACCAGTGAGAGGAACATATCCACACAGTTTTATATATATAAGTATGTGTGTTGCTTCTACATCTGACGTGTTCATATTGGACCTGACTTATTCTTGTTTTGCTCCTGTCCTCCCTCCTCTCCCTGCCTCGCTCACCTGTTCTCTCTTATTTAGCGAGTGAAAACTCTCAGTGGTGTGAAGTGCCTTGCACAACCAGCAGAGTGAAAACTCTCAGTGGTGTGAAGTGCCTTGCACAACCAGCAGAGTGAAAACTCTCAGTGGTGTGAAGTGCCTTGCACAACCAGCAGAGTGAAAACTCTCAGTGGTGTGAAGTGCCTTGCACTACCAGCAGAGTGAAAACTCTCAGTGGTGTGAAGTGCCTTGCACAACCAGCAGAGTGAAAACTCTCAGTGGTGTGAAGTGCCTTGCACAACCAGCAGAGTGAAAACTCTCAGTAGTGTGAAGTGCCTTGCACAACCAGCAGAGTGAAAACTCTCAGTGGTGTGAAGTGCCTTGCACAACCAGCAGAGTGAAAACTCTCAGTGGTGTGAAGTGCCTTGCACAACCAGCAGAGTGAAAACTCTCAGTGGTGTGAAGTGCCTTGCACAACCAGCAGAGTGAAAACTCTCAGTGGTGTGAAGTGCCTTGCACAACCAGCAGAGTGAAAACTCTCAGTGGTGTGAAGTGCCTTGCACTACCAGCAGAGTGAAAACTCTCAGTGGTGTGAAGTGCCTTGCACAACCAGCAGAGTGAAACTTCAGTGGTGTGAAGTGCCTGCACAACCAGCAGAGTGAAACCTCAGTGGTGTGAAGTGCCTTGCACACCAGCAGAGTGAAACTCTCAGTGGTGTGAAGTGCCTTGCACAACCAGCAGAGTGAAAACTCTCAGTGGTGTGAAGTGCCTTGCACAACCAGCAGAGTGAAAACTCTCAGTGGTGTGAAGTGCCTTGCACAACCAGCAGAGTGAAAACTCTCAGTGGTGTGAAGTGCCTTGCACAACCAGCAGAGTGAAAACTCTCAGTGGTGTGAAGTGCCTTGCACAACCAGCAGAGTGAAAACTCTCAGTGGTGTGAAGTGCCTTATACAACCAGCAGAGTGAAACCTCAGTGGTGTGAAGTGCCTTGACAACCAGCAGAGTGAAAACTCTCAGTGGTGTGAAGTGCCTTGCACAACCAGCAGAGTGAAAACTCTCAGTGGTGTGAAGTGCCTTGCACAACCAGCAGAGTGAAAACTCTCAGTGGTGTGAAGTGCCTTGTACAACCAGCAGAGTGAAAACTCTCAGTGGTGTGAAGTGCCTTGTACAACCAGCAGAGTGAAAACTCTCAGTGGTGTGAAGTGCCTTGTACAACCAGCAGAGTGAAAACTCTCAGTGGTGTGAAGTGCCTTGTACAACCAGCAGAGTGAAAACTCTCAGTGGTGTGAAGTGCCTTGCACAACCAGCAGAGTGAAAACTCTCAGTGGTGTGAAGTGCCTTGCACAACCAGCAGAGTGAAAACTCTCAGTGGTGTGAAGTGCCTTGCACAACCAGCAGCAAACTCGTGCGGCTCGTGAAATCGCCCTGGAGACGTCAGTTGTACGTTCATTCTACTAAAATAAATTCTTTTCCCTTTCTGTTATTACTTTCACATCAGGACATGTGTCGCTAGCTGTTGCAATTCATGTATATTTTTACCTCTGTGTTCCTGTGTCTGTGTACTCACCTACTCATCTACTTGTGTTCGCGAGGACTGAACATCAGTTCTCTGTCCTCTTTTTTAACTTCCAAATGACTGGTGGACTGGCTACTGAACTCTCTGGGCTTCGTCATATTTTTATTTGAACTCCCGTAGGTAAGTTCTCTTGCTTACCATCTGGTTTTATCTTCCATTTGTGTTCTCTCGCCCAGGTACTACTACCCTCTTCGAGCAGACTATGTCCATTTTGCCGACAGCTCTATCACGAACGCTGTGGTCTTATTTCCTCCTTGTTTAGCATCTGGTGTTGTGAAATTTATCTCATGCACACTTGTTCTCATAATTTTGGTCATCAGTATTAGCATTAAGCCTGAAAAAAAGTCTTTGCATACTGTGTTTTAATGTAGCTGGTATATAGTATTTTGAAGAAGTCCTTGATAATGGATTTGCATTTTTTTTCCAATTGTTATCAATGTTGCATGTACTAGTGATGGTATGCTGCTAATGTTAGACGTTAGCAATAGGTCCGCCGTTCTGTCTACCTCTAGAAACATGCAACTTTCTCACACATACAGTTGTTACCCTGTCAATGAATATGATATTGATCATGAATATCAAAATAGGGTATGTATAAATGGTTTAAAAAAAAACATTTATACATACCCTATTTTGATGCAATGAATTCTTCAAAGCCTTAACCTACGGGCATGATCTACTTCCACTAGTGGATTTTTCCACTGGTGGCTCCGTCTACCACTGCTTCACCTCATCTTTATGCAGTATATAAGTAAATTGTCCATGCATATGCTGTATTTTGATCAAGATTGATGGGCTGAACATATTGACTCCAGGCTGTGGGACTAATTATTTCCAACTCCTCCTCATCTTCCACCTTTCTTCTCTGTGTTGGACTGAAGTAGCCGCTGGCAGGCAAAACGTGTCCAGAATAAAGATAAATAAATGTTGCACACGTGGCTCATTTAACATCAAAATAATGGTACTGGTCTCTTTCTGATTCGCTCATCCAAATCAACTGTTAAAAAAAAATCACCATTTTCTGGACACTTTTCTGTTTACAACGATTCTCTGGTTCTCTGGTTCTCTGTAAGAGGCTCCTTAACACGAACATTTGAGTGGTGTTCATCAAGAACATTATGCGACTAGGAATTGGTGTTCCTCTCCAGTGCGACGCCTCCTTAAGACGCCTTGCCTCCAGTTAACCAGTTAACCCTTCACTACAGTAGCCTCTTTGATATAATCAACCTCCTTTACTAAATAATGAGTAAAACATAAGCAACACTTAAGTATCTTTATCGTCAATAAAGATACTTAAGTATTGCACATGGGTCTTACTCGTCAAATTCTTTATTGTATATTATTTATATATTTATTTGCTAGCTTACAACGAGTCGTCTGTGTGAACACTGTAATGAAGACATTCCGATAGTCCAGGAATATGCATTCCACCTCACTTTCCCTTTCCTGTGATAATTCTGTCGTGCAGCAACACAACTCGAGGTGGTTAGTGAGGCGTGATTTTCCTTCCCTGAATTCGTGTGGTTGCTCCATGGGAAATTCTGTCCTCTCCAGGTGGTGTTGTTGTCTTTCAATCTTCAATACTTTACAGAGTATATTGGACTGTTGTTGTGGATTTCCGGCCCATTTCCTCTCTTTGCAGTTTTCCGACATTTTTCCTCATAAATATTAATTTCTCCTGTGTATGGGATAGAAATCCTGAGTGATTGTAAGTCCAAGTGATAGTAACTCCAGCTCTGTTGGAAGGAAACCTTTCTAGCTGATGTAGCTGCTGAAGCCTCGCTGGAATACTTTACGATATCCTCATTGCCTAACTGAAATCTTGCAGCTCCGGTTGATACTACTGAAGTCTCTCAGCTCAGGCTGACAGATTTCAACACCTCGTACAAGTCCCATCCTGCGTGAACAACATGAGAGGGAAACCTAATTAACCTTTGCTCCCACTCGGTAACTATCCTATAGAATTAGCAACGAGCACAATATTGATGTAGCCAATTTTGTCTAATAAAAAAATAAAAAGTGGTATTTTAGATCTTTGTTATTTATTGTGCTCAGGTCTTCTGCTACTCCTTTCAGCATCTTTCTCTCTCTCTCTCTCTCTCTCTCTCTCTCTCTCTCTCTCTCTCTCTCTCTCTCTCTCTCTCTCTCTCCTCTCTCCCCGTCTTCCTGCACATGCTAGCAACAAGGTCTTACAAGACATCTCAGCTGGTGTGTGCGGCCGTGTTGACAAGCTCTCTACCCCCTGGTGGCCACTCACGGGGGTCCAACACTGTTATTGTAAAGGGAAGGAGCTTGCTGGAGAAGACAAAGTGGTAGGTGGCGGGAGGAAGACAAAGTGGTAGGTGGGGGAAGACAAAGTGGTAGGTGGCGGGAGGAAGACAAAGTGGTAGGTGTGGGAAGACAAAGTGGTAGGTGGGGGAGGAAGACAAATTGGTAGGTGGGGAAGACAAAGTGGTAGGTGTCGGGAGGAAGACAAAGTGGTAGGTGGGGGAAGGAAGACAAAGTGGTAGGTGGGGGAGGAAGACAAAGTGGTAGGTGGCGGGAGGAAGACAAAGTGGTAGGTGGAGGGAGGAAGGCAGAGTGGATGTTGGGTGTACGTGGCAGTAGGAATGAAGGAGCTATGACCAGGTTCCCGGGTAAGGAGGGAGGAAGAAGGATAGGGAAGCAAGGAAATGGGTGAAGGTGTGGGGAAGAAGAAGAAGGGGATCAAAGATAAATGGTTCAACTTCTTTGGATGTATACGTGATAATGTGTGTGTGTACTCACCTAATTGTGGTTGCAGGGGTCGATTCATAGCTCTTGGTCCTCCTCTTCACTGGTCGCTATTGTGTACTCACCTAATTGTGGTTGCAGGGGTCGAGACTCAGCTCCTGGCCCTGCCTCTTCACTGACCGCTACTGGGTCCCTTCTCTCTCTGCTCCATGAGCTTTATCATACCTCGTCTTAAACCTGTGTATAGTTCCTGCCTCCACTACATCACTTGCTAGACTTTTCCACTTCCTGACTGTGTGTGTGTGTGTATGTACTCACCTAATTGTTGTTGCAGGGGTCGAATCACAGCTCCTGGCCCCGCCTCTTCACTGGCCGCTACTCGGTCACTCTTCCTGCTCCATGAGCTTTATCATACCTCTTCTTAAAGCTATGTATGGATCCTGCCTCCACTACATCACTTCCCAGACTATTCCACTTCCTGACAACTCCAAGTTTCATTCAACTGTTTCGGGTTAACTGAATCACTTTTGTTCTTCATGAACGTATACTCCTTAAGGTCCTCCAAGAAGTATCCAATGACCCAATGCATGATTCCATTCTTTTGGGACACCGTGCAATGTTTCGTATTTGACTGTATCAGATTCTTTCACTAGGACTGATGAAAACACTCGTGGCGAAACGTTCTTGTCCAAAGTTTGTTGGATACTTTTATCAACCAGATCCTTGTAGCATCTAAGGACTTGAATTAGATGTCCTTGTAGCTTCTGTTGCCTAAGAGGGAGCAAGTTAAGTTTGGTTTTATTTCTTGGTGATGACACGAGCTGAAATCCCCGTCTCTGTATCCTCCTCAGTCAATTATCGTTTTGTATTAATATTGGAACCGAAAGTCCATAGTATATTCAACGAAGAGATGGTTATTGTGAGTGGTTCACTACGGTCAGTGGTTATAGTGAAGGAGTTCAACACTGACAATGGTTATAGTGAAGGAGTTAAGCATCATCAATGGTTATAGTGGAGCTCAAAACCATCAGAGGGTATAGTGAAGGAGTTCAACACCATCAGAAGGTATAGTGAAGGAGTTCAACACCATCAGAGGGTATAGTGAAGGGGATCAACACCGTCAGTTATCGTCTTTGACTGATGACTGCCAGCCGGGATGAAATAAACAATGGCACTGAGAGTCGCTGCTCTGACAAAGCAATAAACCACGTCCTATGTAGTCTGGAAGTGGTAAAGGCTTTTCTTGGAATTACGTATTAGCGTCCTCTTTAATAAAGCCATTCTCACCATGAAAAAGAGGAGACATAAAGCCAGGAGTGGAACATTTCAAATCTAACTTCAGAAGAAGTTTCGGTCCGCTATCAACTTGATGATAGTTCAGGATAGACCAAAACATCGTTTGTAGTTTTCTTTCCAGGCAATGGGTTACAACGTGTGTGTGTGACTCCTGAAGGTTGTGCACTGGGACCTGCTCTCTCTCTCTTGTTAGTTCTAATAAGAGCAAAGAAAAAATGGATCAGAGTAGGAGGCATACTCTCCCATACACAGCGAGAGGCCTACTGGTCAACACCCAACACTTGTAGGTACATCAGTGGTATTCACCGACAAGGTGATGAATTAGACACAAGCGCAGCATCTGGGTATCTACTAGTAAAGATACACAGATGTTGCAAATGTGTTTAATTCATCACCCAACAATATACGACTAGCCCGTTCTTATACATGGATGGTGGTAAACAAACGATTCACACATACCTTGAAGACTTTATAATAATCCTGTGATCAGCAGCCACTGCATTAACAACTCTATTACCGCCATAAATTGGAATCACTAGAGTATGTTGATTGGAAACGTTACTGTCCTGTATATTATCCTCGGAATCATTTATATCATCATCATCATCATCATCATCATCATCAGGGCCACCACCAACGTATCCCTGGCTCTCCCCATCAGAAAACTTCCTCCCACCACCATGTTCATAAAGCGGGCCCATCTAAACTTCGTGTCACCAGCAGAAAAACACCTAATTACCTGTTTTTCGTGGAAGCTGTCCGGGAGTCTTCCTCGGTATGGTAGTCAAAGGCACTTTCTTGCCTTTATGAGGTTGATTACCCAAGCGACGGGCAAGAAAACAGCGACACTTTTTTCTCTCTCTCGATATTGGAAAGGGTGGTGTATACGAGAGAGAGAGAGAGAGAGAGAGAGAGAGAGAGAGAGAGAGAGAGAGAGAGAGAGAGAGAGAGAGAGAGAGAGAGAGAGAGAAGAGAGAGAGAGAGAGAGAGAGAGAGAGAGAGAGGAATAGATGGGAAAGACATGGAAAAGACTGAAGAGGACTTCGAAGTAGACACCGATATACTGAGAAGAATTATCTACTTCCTTCTAGATTTAGGATTGTCGTGGTAATATCTAATTGTATAAGTCAGGGATAGAGAAACAGAAGGTGGTCAGTGAGTGAGTCAGCCATGGAAAGACTGCGTCCTGTACACCCTCGTGTGCTACTCTCACTACGGACATACCCAAACACTAACCCCACTCTAACTCAGTCTCCTGTCACCTAAACACCGATAGGTGTATGTCTCAGCGTGTATACGAGGAGAGTCCTCTTTAATCCCTATTTTAGGGATGGGAGTATTACTGGAGGAGTTTACCTTGAGGGTATTCTGGGATCAACGCCCCCGCGGCCTGGTTCACGACCAGGCCTCCCAGGCAGCTGGTGAACAGATGACATGTAAACTTAATGACACGTTTGTTAGTTGGTTATCCAAGCAGCCAATACGTCCTCTCGGCCAGAACCACCACTGCCATCACCACCATTACACAAACTCGCAAACTACAACTGAATTTCCTTGCCAAGTCCGGCCATCTATAATTGGATTCCGTCTAAAAACCACTCACCCATAATTGGAAGTCCTATAAAAACCAACTGGAGGTAGGTGGGAGGGGAGGGAGGGGTGGGAAGGGGAAATTGGATTGCCTATTAGGACCGGTCACTAGCAATTGGACTCGCCGTGAACAAAATAGGTAATCCGTGTCGCCACGACTCAGTCCCCTACGCATGTATTTTCTCCCAGCAAAAACATGTTTCGGGGTCTACTGGTAGACATGACCCATCCTGACCCAGGTAGCCAATGTATGGATGCTAACCTGTGTCCCTCATATCTTCATTACTGAATAACTCATCTGAGCTTATCACTTATCTATATATTTAATAATAATGCTAATAATAAAAATTAGAATACTACTACTACTACTGCTACTACTACTACTACTACTACTACTAATAATAATCACCATTTCCTTCAATTATACCAGGTGCCTCGTAGCTCAATAGTTGTTCCTACCTTTGGTTCGCAACCATAGGGCACACACACACACACAGTCTGGAGAGTGATGTAATGGAGGCAGAATCCATACATAGCTTTAATAAGAGGTATGATAAAGCTCTTGGAGCAGGGGGAGAGAGGATCGAGTAGCGATCAGTGAAGAGACGAGGACAGGGGCATAAACTTGAAAGGAATCGAATCGCTAACGTGGTGATGCTTACTCTGTGAGGCTGATTCTTTTCCCGGGAGCCAACAGCGTCTTCGCTCTGTGGCCCTTTCTTTACCTTCCCTTCTTGCAGATGGACCCTCCTTTAATCCTGACTCTCTCGTTGACTTTTTGACAGAAACTGACTTACTACACAAACTCTGAAGATTATACCTCTAGCACCTCCCTCAGTCCCTTCTACCTTGATCTCTTGCTACCCTCTATCCCTGCACTATCCACCGTCATCTTGCACTCCATACCCTACTAATCATCCATCTCCCTCTTACAACTCACTCTCCCTGCATCCTGCAATAACCTGCAGCGCTGTATAACCCCTGTGGTTTAGCGCTTCTATTTGATTATAATAATAATAATTTTCCCGGGAGGCTGAAGCTTACCCCAGGAGGCTGATGCTAATCCCGGGAGGCTGATGCTTACCCTGGGAGGCTGATGCTGACCCCGGGAGGCTGATGCTGACCCCGGGAGGCTTGTCTAAGTTCTAATCTTCAGTGTTGTTGTGGTTGTTGTTGTTTCTGTGGTTGGTTGTTGTGGTCGTTATTGTTGTGGTTGCTGTGGTTGTTGCTGTGTTTTTTTGTTTTTGTGGTTGTTGCTGTTTTTGCTGTGGTTGTTGCTGTGGTTGTTGTTGTTGCTGTGGTTGTTGTGGTTGTTGCTGTGGTTGTTGTGATTGTTGTTGTGGTTGTTGTGATTGTTGTTGTGGTCATTTTTGTGGTTGTTGCTGTGGTTGTTGTTGTAGTGGTTGTTGCTGTGGTTGATGTTTTTGTGGTTGTTGCTGTTGTTGTTATTGTTGTAGGGGTTGTTGCTGTGGTTGTTGTTGTTGTGGTTGTTGCTGTTTTTGCTGTGGTTGTTGCTGTTTTTGCTGTGGTTGTTGTTGTGGTTGTTGTTATTGTTGTGGTTATTGTTATTGTTGTGGTTGTTGTCATATATTTATTATATACGTATTTATTATTACTCCCATACTTCTTTCTTTCAACACGTCGGCCGTTTCCCACCGACGCGGGGTGGCCCAAAATGAAAAACGAAAGTTTCCCATTTTACATTTAGTAATATATACAGGAGAAGGGGTTACTAATCCCTTGCTCCCAGCATTTTAGTCGCCTCTTACGACACGCATGGCTTACGGAGGAAGAATTCTGTTCCACTTCCCCATGGAGATAAGAGGAAATAAGAACAAGAACTAGTAAGAAAATAGAAGAAAACCCAGAGGGGTGTGTATATATATGCTTGTACATGAATGTGTAGTGTGACCTAAGTGTAAGTAGCAGTAGCAAGACTTACCTGAAATCTTGCATGTTTATGAGACAGAAAAAAGACACCAGCAATCCTACCATCATGTAAAACAATTACAGGCTTTCGTTTTACACTCACTTGGCAGGACGGTAGTACCTCCCTGGGCGGTTGCTGTCTACTCCCATACTACTGTTATTATAATCAATAGCCTTATTACCATATTACTTTTACATGTATTATTATTAACGCAAACACACACAAACACACACACACACACACACACACACACACACAATGCCATCAAATGTAACTTTCAACGGAGAGAATATAGCTTTGCATTGAAGGACTGAAAGCCTTGAGAACTTATGGTTTTCAATTTGACGACCGAGAGAGTTCCTTCCTTGATTCCACTGAGACGTCACCTCATGGAGACCTCTGATAGGCTACATCCTGCATTTGGTAAACCCTTTGTGTGGTAGACTGTCTAGCAGTGCAGGCGGACCTGGTACACCCTTTGTGTGGGTAGCCTGGTGGGCGGCCTGGTGGGCGGCCGGTGCAGCTGGATGCAACGCTCATTCTGTTAGGCAGCTGGCACTGCCAGACTTAGGAGGGTTGTCACTGAAATGTTTCTCCCAGTTATCCAGGAAGAAACAAGCTTTCATTATCTTAACAATAATAATAATAATAATAATAATAATAATTATTATTATTATTATTATTATTATTATTATTATTATTATTATTATTATTATTATTATTATTATTATTATTATTATTATTATTATTATTATTATTATTATTATTATTTGTTGTTACTATTATTTGCTGCTCTTTTTCGTTCTTGTTTCTCGTATAAATTTTATTCATTTTATTTTGCCTATTATTATTATTGCTCGAATAGAAACCTTACTTGATAACCGGAAGTAGTAGCAGTCGGACTGGAAGTAGTAATAGTCGTAGCAACAGTATTAGTGGTAGCACTGTTAATAGTAGTAGCAGTAATAATAGTAGTAGCAGTAATAATAGTAGTATCAGTAATACTAGTAGTAGCATTAATAATAGTAGTAGCAGTAATAATAGTAGTAGCAGTAATAATAGTAGTATCAGTAATAATAGTAGTAGCATTAATAATAGTAGTAGCAGTAATAATAGTAGTAGCAGTAATAACAGTAGTAGCAGTAATAATAGTAGTAGCAGTAATAATAGTAGTAGCATAAATAATAGTAGTAGCAGTAATAATAGTAGTAGCATAAATAATAGTAGTAGCATAAATAATAGTAGTAGCAGTAATAACAGTAGTAGCATAAATAATAGTAGTAGCAGTAATAATAGTAGTAGCATAAATAATAGTAGTAGCAGTAATAATAGTAGTAGCATAAATAATAGTAGTAGCATAAATAATAGTAGTAGCAGTAATAATAGTAGTAGCAGTAATAATAGTAGTAGCATAAATAATAGTAGTAGCAGTAATAATAGTAGTAGCAGTAATAATAGTAGTAGCATAAATAATAGTAGTAGCATAAATAATAGTAGTAGCAGTAATAATAGTAGTAGCATAAATAATAGTAGTAGCATAAATAATAGTAGTAGCAGTAATAATAGTAGTAGCAGTAATAATAGTAGTAGCAGTAATAATAGTAGTAGCAGTAATAATAGTAGTAGCTTAAATAATAGTAGTAGCAGTAATAATAGTAGTAGCATAAATAATAGTAGTAGCAGTAATAATAGTAGTAGCATAAATAATAGTAGTAACAGTAATAATAGTAGTAGACTTTTTAGAAGTAGTTCAGGATTGCTTTTTGAAGCAGTTTGTAACAGAACCTACATGGGGAAATAACCTACTTGACTTGGTTCTGGCAAGCAAGGAAACCCTTGTTAATAATTTAGAAATTACAGAGGAACTCGGCTCAAGCGACCACAAGTCAATTAATTACCTTTAGCATTGAATGGATGTATGATAGTAGGGATAATTCAGTAACGGTCCCAGATTTTCGCTTAGCAGATTATAATGGACTTAGAGAACACTTATCAACTGTGGACTGGGGTGACGACGAGAGGTATCAATATGACAGTTTTCTTAACACTATACAGGCTGCCCAAAGAACATTTATCCCGTATAAAGAAATTAGATCAAGTAGAAATGACCCAAAATGGATGAATAATAGGCTTAAGTATCTTTTAGGGCAGAATAAAGGAATTTATAGGCGCATACAAAAGAGGTGAGGGTCATCTTATAAATCAGTATACTGACATTAAGAGGGACGTTAAAAAGGGAATAAGAAAAGCTAAATGGGACTATGAAATTAAAGTTGCTAGGGATTCAAAAACTAACCCAAAAAGTTTTTTCCAGGTTTATAGAACAAAAGTTAGGGATAAGATAGGTCCCCTTAAAAATAACTCTGGGCATCTTGGTAAATTAGACACATATGCAACACTTGGGTATCTTTATTGAGGAAACGTTTCGCCACACAGTGGCTTCATCAGTCCATACAAAGGAGAATCGTGAAGAACAGGAGGAGTGTGAGGTTGTCAGTCCCTCAATCTTGAGTCGATGTTGTCAGTCCATCAATCTTGAATAGAATAACAGCATATGTGCAAATATTCTGTTAGTGGGACGGATTGTGAAGGACCTGCCTAGTATGGGCCAACAGGCCTGCTGCAGTGTTCCTCCTTTCTTATGTTCTTATATACTGGAAAAATAAACACATAAGCAGTATAATGTGATCCTTTATTGCCAACGTTTCGCCCACTCAGTGGGCTTTATCGAGTCACAGACAGATCTACCTGGAAAATGAAACATATGCTGTTATTCTATTCAAGATTGATGGACTGACAACATCGACTCAAGATTGAGGGACTGACAACTTCACACTCCTCCTGTTCTTCACGATTCTCCTTTGTATGGACTGATGAAGCCACTGTGTGGCGAAACGTTTCCTCAATAATGATACCCAAGTGTTGCATATGTGTCTAATTTACCAACTCGTCGGTTCTCTGAACCATTCATTCAAATCCTGTCTGACACTGCAACATCTTGGTATCTTAATACAGGGATTTCTTCGCTTGCCTATTCCTTGGGCACGACCTACTTCCACATTGAACAAATGTGACACCTCCTACTACTGCTGCACCTCTCCTGTCTACAGTATATAAGCTTCTTCTACGCACATATGCTGTTATTGTATTCAAGATTGATGGACTGACAACATCGACTCAAGATTGAGGGACTGACAACCTCACACTCCTCCTGTTCTTCACGATTCTCCTTTGTATGGACTGATGAAGCCACTGTGTGGCGAAACGTTTCCTCAATAAAGATACCCAAGTGTTGCATATGTGTCAAATTTACCAACTCGTCGGTTCTCTGAACCATTCATTCACATTCTGGGCATCTTACTGACAAGGAGAATGATATTTGCTCTATTTTTAATAATTATTTTCTCTCAGTTTTCACACAGGAAGACATTAATAATATCCCAGTAATTAATTTTTACAGAGGCCCAGAAGAAGATAAATTATGTAATATCACAGTCACTAGCGAAATGATTATGAAACAGCTGGACCGACTGAAACAAAATAAATCGCCGGGTCCTGATGAGCTTTTTGCAAGGGTTCTTAAGGAATGCAAAATGGAACTCTGTGAACCAATATCTAACATTTTTAATTTATCTCTTCAAACAGGTGTAGTGTCTGATATGTGGAAGATGGCTAATGTAATTCCTATTTTTAAAGCAGGGGACAAGTCACTACCGTCAAACTACCGCCCAATAAGCCTGACCTCAATTGTAGGCAAATTACTAGAGTCAATTATAGCTGATATTATTAGAAGCCATCTAGATAACCATAATTTGATTAATGATACCCAGCATGGATTCACGAGGGCCGTTCCTGCCTATCTAATTTATTAACCTTCTTCAGTAAAGCTTTTGAGGCTGTTGATCACGATAAAGAATTCGATATTGTTTATTTAGACTTTAGTAAGGCTTTGATAGAGTACCGCACCAGAGACTGTTAAAGAAAGTGGCAGCTCATGGCATTGGGGAAAAGTGCTGTCATGGATCGAGTCATGGCTCACCAATAGGAAGCAGAGAGTGTGCATAAATGGGGTTAAATCCGAATGGGGACTTGTAACAAGTGGTGTTCACAGGGATCAGTCTTAGGCCCATTGTTATTTATAATATATATCAATGACCTTGATGAGGGAATTACTAGTGATATGAGCAAATTCGCCGACGACACGAAGATAGGTAGGATAATTGATTCAAACATAGATGTCATAGAACTTCAGGAAGATTTAGACAAACTTAATTCTGGTCAGAAAAGTGGCAGATGCAGTTCAATGTAGATAAATGCAAGGTTCTGAAGCTCGGGAGTGTCCATAACCCAAGCACTTATAAGTTAAATAACGTAGAACTTAGCCATACAGATTGCGAGAAGGACTTGGGGTGATGGTAAGCAGCAACCTTAAACCAAGACAGCAATGCCTAAGCGTACGTAATAAGGCAAATAGATTACTGGGATTTATATCAAGAAGTGTTAGCAACAGAAGTCCAGAGGTTATATTACAGCTTTATACATCATTAGTAAGGCCTCACCTAGATTACGCAGCTCAGTTCTGGTCTCCATATTACAGAATGGACATAAATTCGTTAGAAAACATTCAGCGTAGAATGACTAAATTAATACATAGCATTAGAAATCTTCCTTACGAAGAAAGATTGAAGACCCTAAAATTACATTCACTTGTAAGACGTAGAATGAGGGAGACATGATCGAGGTATACAAGTGGAAAATGGGTATTAACAAAGGGGATATAAATAAGGTCTTGAGGATATCTCTCAAGAGAACCCGCAATAATGGACTTCAAGTTAGATAAGTTTAGATTTAGAAAGGATATAGGAAAGTATTGGTTTGGAAATAGGGTAGTTGATGAGTGGAACAGTCTGCCTAGTAGGGTTATTGAAGCTAGGACCTTGGGTAGTTTCAAATTTAGGTTGGATAAATTCATGAGTGAGAGGGGTTGGATTTGAGTGGGACTCGCGCATGAGTGGGTAGAATTGTCAAAGCTTATTTCTTGGGTAGCATTGAAAATTGGGTTGAGCAAATATTCTGTTAGTGGGACGGATTGTGAAGGACCTGCCTAGTATGGGCCAACAGGCCTGCTGCAGTGTTCCTCCTTTCTTATGTTCTTATGTTAGTAGTAGCAGTAATAATAGTAGTAGCAGTAATAATAGTAGTAGCATAAATAATAGTAGTAGCATAAATAATAGTAGTAGCAGTAATAATAGTAGTAGCAGTAATAATAGTAGTAGCAGTAATAATAGTAGTAGCAGTAATAATAGTAGTAGCATAAATAATAGTAGTAGCATAAATAATAGTAGTAGCAGTAATAATAGTAGTAGCAGTAATAATAGTAGTAGCAGTAATAATAGTAGTAGCAGTAATAATAGTAGTATCAGTAATAATAGAAGTAGCAGTAATAATAGTAGTAGCAATAATAATAGTAGTAGCATAAATAATAGTAGTAGCATAAATAATAGTAGTAGCATAAATAATAGTAGTAGCAGTAATAATAGTAGTAGCATAAATAATAGTAGTAGCAGTAATAATAGTAGTAGCATAAATAATAGTAGTAGCAGTAATAATAGTAGTAGCAGTAATAATAGTAGTAGCAGTAATAATAGTAGTAGCAGTAATAATAGTAGTAGTAGTAATAATAGTAGTAGCAGTAACAATAGTAGTAGCAGTAATAATATTAGTAGCAGTAATAATAGTAGTAGCAGTAATAATAGTAGTAGCAGTAATAATAGTAGTAGCAGTAATAATAGTAGTAGCAGTAATAATAGTAGTAGCAGTAATAATAGTAGTAGCAGTAATAATAGTAGTAGCAGTAATAATAGTAGTATCAGCAATAATAGTAGTAGCATAAATAATAGTAATAGCTGTAATAATAGTAATAGCTGTAATAATAGTAATAGCAGTAATAATAGTATAGTAATAATAGTAGGAGTAAAAATATAATAATAGCAGTAATAATAGTAGTAATAGCAGTAATAGTAGTAGTAGTAATAATAGTAGCAGACATAATAATAGTATTTGTAACAGTAATAATAGTAGTAGTAACAGTAATAATAATAGTAGTAGCAGTAATAATAGTAGTAACAGTAATAATAGTAGCAGTAACAGTAATATTAGTAGCAGTAACATTAATAATAATAGTAGCAGCAGTAATAATAATAGTAGTAGCAGTAATAATAGTAGCAGTAACAGTAATAATAGTAGTAGTAGCAGTAATAATCGTAGTAGTAGCAGCAATAATAGTAGCAGTAACAGTAATAGTAGTAGTAGCAGTAATAATAGTAATAGCAGCAGTTTCCCCGTAGCCTGGTTTCTAAAGCTCTCGCTTCACACGGCGAGGGTCCGGGTTCGATACCTGGCGAAGGTAGGAACATTGGGCGTGTTTCTTTACACCGG
>WNWK01021255.1:0-2500 GCA_009830355.1 Cherax destructor | reverse complement strand
AGGGTCAGCAAATTTCAAGTTCAAGGTTAACAAAGTTCGATGTTCGCAAGGTTCAAGAACAACAGAGGTCAAACTAAAAAAAAAAAAAGTCGCCATTTCTGATAGCGTCTTCTTGTTTTCCAAGCCAGCAAGGGAGCGGTGACTCGAACCCCCGCCGCCACAGCTGAGTACACTCTGTCTGACACACCACCAAGCTAAGAACACAATTTATTTATTTATTTATTTATTTATAAGAAACTAGCTATTGCGGGAGCGTCTTTATAATTAAACGCATCTGCATACATTCAGAAACTGAAGGTACACACACACACACACACACACACACACACACACACACACACACACACACACACACACACACACACACACACACACACACACACACACACACACACACACACACACACGGATTCATGGAAGGCAAATCCTGTGTAACAAACCTCCTAGAGTTCTATGATAAAGTAACAGAGGTAAGGCAAGAGAGAGAAGGGTGGGTTGATTGCATTTTCCTGGACTGCAGGAAGGCCTTCGACACAGTTCCTCACATGAGATTAGTAAAGAAATTGGAAGAACAAGCATGTATAACAGGAAGGGCACTGGAATGGATCAGGGAATACCTCACAGGGAGGCAACAACGGGTCATGGTGCGTGATGAGGTATCACAGAGGGCGCCTGTGACGAGCGGGTACCGCAGGGGTCAGTCCTAGGACCAGTGCTATTCTTGGTATATGTGAATGACATGACGGACGGGATAGACTCAGAAGTGTCTCTGTTCGCAGATGATGTGAAATTAATGAGGAGAATCAAATCGGATGAGGACCAAGCAGGACTTCAAAGAGACCTGAACAAGCTTGACATCTGGTCTAGCAACTGGCTTCTCGAATTTAATCCCACCAAATGCAAAGTCATGAAGATCGGTGAAGGGCAAAGAAGACCGCTGACGGAGTACAGGCTAGGTGGACAAAGGCTACAAACCTAGTCAAAGGAGAAAGACCTTGGGGTGAGTATAACACCAAGCACGTCTCCGGAAGCACACATCAACTAGATAACCGTGGCAGCGTATGGGCGACTGGCAAACCAAAGATTAGCGTTCCGTTACCTTAACAAGGAATCGTTTAAGACACTGTACACCGTGTACATCAGGCCCATACTAGAGTATGCAGCACCAGTCTGGAACCCACACCTGGTGCAAAGGTTTGCGACAAGGCTAGTTCCACAACTCAGGGGACTGTCCTATGAAGAAAGGTTGAGGGAAATAGGACTAACAACACTGGAGGACAGAAGGGTTAGAGGAGACATGATAACGACATACAAAATACTGTGGGGAATCGACAAGGTAGATATTGACAGGATCTTCCAGAGAGGAAACACAGAAACAAAGGGCACAATTGGAAATTGAAGACTCAGATGAGTCATAAGCAAATTGGCTGGAAAAGCCATAAGAAACCAGGTAAACAAACCAAGAAAACATGATGGAGGAGATATTTTCTTAAGTTCATTTAGTAAACGAGTAATTGAAGATGTTTTCCACAAATATTGGGACTGATGAAATAGTCCGACGTAAACGGAAAGTAGATGTAATCAAATCAGTATCAAATGCTTTATAGCATTTCTTCAGCCATAGAATAGTCAGGAAGTGGAATAGTCTAGCAAACGATATAGTGGAGTCAGGAACCATACATAGCTTTAAGACAAGGTATGATGAAGCTCATGGAACAGGGAGAGAAGAGACCCTGTAGCGGACAGCGAAGAGGCGGGGCCAGATGCTGAGTATCGACCCCTACAACCACAATTAGGTGAGTACACACATGCACATGCACACACACATGCGCACACACACTCACACACACACACACACGCACATGAGCGCACACATACACACACACACACACACGAGGAGAGGTTAAGAGAAATTGATCTGATGACACTAGAGGATAGGAGGGACAGGGAGGACATAATAACAACGTATAAAATACTAAGAGGAATTGACAAGGTGGACAGGGCTCGAATGTTTCAGAGATGGGATACAGGAACAAGGGGCCACAATTGGTAGCTGAAAACCCAGATGAGTCATAGGGATGATAGGAAGTATTTCTTTAGCCTTAGAGTTGTCAGGAAGTGGAATAATCTGGAGAGTGAATAGTGGAAGCAAGTTCCATACATAACTTTAAGAAGAGGTATGATAAAGCTCATGGAGCAGGGAGAGAGTAATTAGTATCGACCAGTGAAGAGACGGGGCCAGGAGCTATGAATCGACCCCTTCAACCACATATAGGTGAGTACATATTGGTGAGTACACATATACACACACATACATACATGCACACATACACACACTCACACACTCACTCACAAGCTCACACACGGTGAAGGTGAAGTGTCCCCAGACATCATAGCTGTCACAGAAACCAAACTAAAGGAGACAGTATCAGATGCAATCTTCCCACAGGGATATCAGATCCTGAGGAAAGATAGAAGGAGCCGGGGGGGAGGGTCGCAC
>WNWK01021254.1:0-34350 GCA_009830355.1 Cherax destructor | reverse complement strand
GATCACTGGAAGAAGAGCCCTCACTAAGGGGTTTAGATCACTGGAAAAAAAGACCTCACTAAGAGGTTGTAGATCACTGGAAGAAAGACCTCACTAAGAGAGTTGTAGATCACGGGAAAAAAGACCTCACTAAGAGAGTTGTAGATCACGGGAAGAAAGCCTCACTAAGAGAGTTGTAGATCACGGGAAGGGCCTAAAGAGAGTTGTAGATCACGGGAAAGAGAAGACCTCACTAAGAGAGTTGAAGATCACGGGAAGAAAGACACTCACTAAGAGTTGTAGATCACTGGAAGAGAAGACACTCACTAGAGAGTTGTAGATCACTGGAAGAAGAGACACTCACTAAGAGAGTTGTAGATCACTGGAAGAGAAGACTCTCACTAAGAGAGTTGTAGATCACTGGAAGAAGAGACACTCACTAAGAGAGTTGTAGATCACTGGAAGAGAAGACTCTCACTAAGAGAGTTGTAGATCACTGGAAGAAGAGACACTCACTAAGAGAGTTGTAGATCACTGGAAGAGAAGACACTCACTAAGAGAGTTGTAGATCACTGGAAGAGAAGACACTCACTAAGAGAGTTGTAGATCACTGGAAGAGAAGACACTCACTAAGAGAGTTGTAGATCACTGGAAGAGAAGACACTCACTAAGAGAGTTGTAGATCACTGGAAGAGAAGACTCTCACTAAGAGAGTTGTAGATCACTGGAAGAGAAGACTCTCACTAAGAGAGTTGTAGATCACTGGAGTCAAGTTGCTTCGTAAACGATATCCATCAGGGGTTGAGGGATGCCAAAACTTGAGTCACCAACTGGAATTCTATGACAATGTAACAGAAGTGAGGATTGTGTATTAACGTTGGTTGGTGAAGCACCATTGATGGAACAATCCAACCGTCCATCCAACTTATCCGTGCTGCAGAAGGTGGATTTGGTAAGTAAGTTATTTACGTACAGGTATACATAAGTTCAATTATCATACCTAGTAACTCACGTGTAAATTCACTAAAATAACCCAAACAAGTCAGACTAAATGACTTATTTCAATTGGGGTCGCTGGTACTGAGGGGTCATCGATATTAGTATAGTGTATGAAAGGTACAGCTGACAGACGTGGTAGAAGGGAAGCCAGGGTCAGGTCATGGAGAGAAGGAAGGTGAATGTCAGCAAGTAAATATGTTATGACCCAGTCAAGGTCGTGCTGAGACGCAGGGCAGCATGGGGAGTTATACCTCCACGCCCACGACATGCTTACACATAGGTGCATTGCATTTTCTTAGACTGTAAACAATATATTTCATTCTTTACCTCACAGAAGACTTGGCAAAAATAATAGAAATAGGAGGAATGTTCTCCAGTAATCAAGGAGCACCAGAGGGAGAGAAAGCATAGTGAGTATTTGGGAAGAAATGTCAGAGTGGCTCCGAAAATATCGGTATTCGAATCAGTACTGTTTCTGGTTTATGTGAATTACATACCAAATGGGACTGAGTCAGATGTTTTCATGTTTGTTAACATTGTAACCTAATGAGGAGAATAAATTTAGATAAAAACAAGTGAAAACTTCATATGGATTTGTACAAACTGAGAGAGAGGTGGTAAGTGGTTGGTGAAATCAACCTCAGTAAATGCAATGTTATGTAGATTGGGAAGCGGCAAGAAGACTAGATACGGAGTAAACATTCACAGAACAGAGGCTGCAGACCTCACTAAGAAAAAATGACGTAAAGATTAACACATTGTCTGTCATATCACCAGAGGATCATGTCACTCTAATAACATCTGTGGCCAGTGTTCATCTAACAAGTATAAGACTTGTCTTCAAAACTCTCAACAAGTCATTCTGCGTCGTTTATACAGCATATGTTGGGCTTATCTTTGAGTATGCAGCACCAGCATAGAACCCACACATAAGAAAACATGTTAAGAAGCTAAAGAAAGTGTACAGTTATGCGAAGGGACTAGGTCAAGAACTAAGGGTGAAGAGTTGCTAGCAAAGGCTATCCAAATTTAACCTAACGTCATTGGAGGGCAAGAGCTGGAAAATCTTTATAGCAATATACAAAATACACAGATGAACTAATATGGTGGAGAACAATAGGTTGTATGAGAGGCGGGAAACAAGTATTCTAGGGTACAGCTAGAAGTTCATGCTATTGATGAGCCACACGGATGTCAGGAAGTATTTCTTCAGCCTCAGTGTGATCAAGAAGTGCAATGACCTCGAAGAAGTGTTCACGACTTAATACTTAGTTTTTAAAAGCAGGTACGATGGATCAAGACGGCAGACGGAGCCAGGAGCTAAGGTTCGACCCATGTAACTACATGTACATGAGTACATGTAAGCAAGTAAATATAGGCGAGTACATATAAGTACATACATATGAGTACATATAGGCAGGTACAGGTAACACGGTTATTATAGGTTTACAAATGTTGCTTGGCGTTCAAATGTATCAGCGAAACAGAAATTCAGATCCAGGCAACAAACTGCGTTTGAGCATTAAATAACTGGAGCTAAATATAATGAGTGGAGGCAGGCGATTAACTGACCAGTAATCTGTTCTCAAAGTCGATTCAGCAAGACAGATTGCTCCCTCGCCTCGCAAAATCTGTAAACAAAAGCAAGAAACAAGAGACGCTCGTCGTCTTCCATTCGTCTTGTCCGTCAAGTTATCTCTGGAGGAAAAAAATATTATCATGATAAACTACGAAAAACAGAAGAAGGAAGAGAGACAGACCGTTTAAAACTCCAGCAAGAGGTTTTGAAACCAGTTTGACACCTAACTGGATGACTCTTATAAGAACCACCTGGTCGAGTGGTTAACGCACTGGCCAGTGAGTTTTAAGACTCACTTATCGTGGGTTCAAACCAACACCCGTTCCGTGATTAGACATCCTCTACCCCGACCAACATTTGTAAACAAAACAAAAGACGATCGCCTCTTTCCATTCATCTCAACCTTCAGTTTTTTTTTGGGGTGTGTGTTTTATTTTTATGTGAATGGATTTGTACGTTATCCGTGAGCTGACGCTGATACACGGCGCTACTTACCCAGCCTCCACTATTTGTCTTCCTGACTCTGATTTTCTGCAAGATACAGCGAGGAGCCTCCACGACAAGCCTCCACGACAAGCCTCCACGACAAGCCTCCACGACAAGCGTTCCACCACCTTTATCTTGTATCATCCTTCAGCTTGTTTCACATAACGCAGCCAATAGGCTTTTATTTATTATTTATTTTTTCATTGTGTTACTTTTTATAAATTATTATTATTATTATTATTATTATTGTTGTTGTTGTTGTTGTTGTTGTTGTTGTTGTTGTTGTTGTTGTTGTTGTTGTTGTTGTTGTTGTTGTTGTTGTTATTATTATTATTATTATTATTATTTATATTTTAGTTATCAAAATGTTATTAACATCACTTAATTTTTGCTTTGTTCATTATATTTCCTTCACTGTTACCAGAATGGGGATCACTCACATTGTAGAAAGTCAAATTTGTTTTAATATATTTCGTACTGATACGAAATAATACTACTATTAATAATAATAATATCTTTATTTCTACAAGTACATGTACAAGGTATACAGACCATAGTTGACATCAATGACATACTACTATATAGAAAGTCCCTTGTTATGCTGAGCATTTCCCACAAATTAGGTCATTTTTGTCCCCAGGATGCAACTCACACCAGTCGACTAACACCCAGGTACCTATTTTACTGTTATGTGAACAGGAACGGCAGGTATCTTAAGGAAACACGTCCTAATGTTTCCATCCATACCGGGGATCGAACCACAGACATTAATGTGTGAGCTGAGTGCGCTACCAACCGAGCTACGGGCCACCTTATAATACCGAACTGCTAGGCAATAACAGCCTGCTTGCTCCGGATTAACTTTTATTTGGAGGAAAAAAAATAGATTTCAAAGAGACGTAAGAGGATTTAATAATTTCTGAAGTACAGACTGTCAGTCACTTCAAGCAGGTGTCGTGAAAGTAACATGATAATTTCTGAAGTATAGGCTGTCAGGCAGTCACTTCAAGCAGGTGTCGTTAGAATAACATGATAATTTCTGGAGTATAGGCTGTCAGGCAGTCACTTCAAGCAGGTGTCGTTAGAATAACATGATAATTTCTGAAGTATAGGCTGTCAGGCAGTCACTTCAAGCAGGTGTCGTGAGAGTAACATGATAATTTCTGAAGTATAGGCTGTCAGGCAGTCACTTCAAGCAGGTGTCGTGAGAATAACAAAAGCCAGGATACAATCCAGAGTAACTTTATTGAGTTATCCTGGGCTACTTTCCCTCTAAGTTAATAATCCGAATATAATCACATCTTCGTTTTTGCAAGGTCTCTCGCTATTGAAAATAGCAGAAAGATTTATATACAGCAGATTATATCTCACTTACGTAATAACTGTAGATGGTTTCGGGGGTCAACGCCCCCGCGACCCAGCTCTTGAGCAGGCCTCTCGGTTGATCAGTGCTTGGTAAACCAGGTTGTTACTGCTGGAAGCACGCATTGCAACATACGAACCACAGTGATAAATGGTTTTGAAAACCGACGAGTTGAAGATTGAGACACTTATGCAACTTATGGGAATCTTTATTAAGGAAACGTTTCGCCACACAGTGGCTTTATCAGTCCAGTACAAAGCAGAAAGGTGTAAGGAGAGGAAGAGTATGAGGTAATTAGTCCCTCGGCCTAGAGTCGATGAGTTCAGTCCATCAATCTTGTAGAAAGTACAGCATAGAGCCGTAGAAGTGGCTTATATACTGTAGTCAGGTGAGACGAAGCAGGAGGAGGCGGGGTCATAGTGGTACCATCCATTAGTCGAAGTAGGTCTTCGTCCAAATGTTGGACATGTATTGAAGAATTTCTTGTATCAAGATCCCATGATGTTGCTGTAGTCAGGTGAGGCGAAGTCTCACCTGACTACAGTATATAAGCCACTTCTACGGCTCTATGTTGTACTTTCTACAAGATTGATGGACTGAACACATCGACTCTAGGCCGAGGGACTGATTACCTCATACTCCTCTTCTCCTTACACCTTTCTGCTTTGTATTGGACTGATGAAGCCACTGTGTGGCGAAACGTTTCCTTAATAAAGATTCCCATATGTTGCATAAGTGTCTCAATCTTCATACGAACCACAGCTCGACTGACTGAAGATATCTGTCCAATTCCCTCTTGAAGGCAACCAAAGGTCTATTGGCTACCTTCAAGAGGGAGGCTGGTGAACAGTCTTGGGCCCTGGACACTTATTGTATTTTATCTTAGTGTATTCATGGCATCCCTTGCTTTTCACTGGGGGGGGGATAAGTTGCACCGTATACCTGTTGTTAGTGCACTCAGTTCACACACTGAGATCCTTCGTTCGGTCGTCGGTATGGGTGGAAACATTAAGGCGTGTTTCCTTAATTTAGACCCAAACTGTTCCTTTTCACCTAGCAGTGAATAGTTACCTGGGTGTTAGCCGACTGGTGTGAGTCGCATCCTGGGGACAAAATTAACCTAATTTGCGGGAAATGCTCTGCATAACCAGGAGCTTTCTATTCAGTATGTTATTGATGTCAGCATATGTTGTACATATACTTGTAGAAATAAAGATTATTATTATTATTATTATTATTATTATTATTATTATTATTATTATTATTATTATTATTATTATTATTATTATTATTATTATTATTATTATTATTATTATGTTTATAGGGAGTGATTTATGTGTGAGGTTTTGGGACGAGTCCCTACAGGATTATGGAATGAGAGGGTTGAATTTGAGTGAGAGAGGTTCGCTTTGAATGAGAGGGGTTGGATTTGAGTGGGACTTGCACTTGAGTTAATAGAGTTATCAAAGCTTATTCAGTAGATATCATTGATAATCGTCTATAACGACAATAATCGCCCAACCCATTATAATGGGTTGGGCGATTACTGTCGTTAGTGGGTTTGAATTTGACAAGGACTTGACAAGTATGGGCCAGAAGGCCTACTGCAGTGTTCCTTCTTTCTTATGTTCTCATGTCGTAATGGTCCAGCAGTTGTGAGAGGCAAGAGCGACCAGTTCTGAACCCATACTGACATGGGTTCAACAACAGCTGTGATTCCTTGTGCTTGACAGTTTTCATCTTTAATCCCTTTCAATAATCTTGAAAATGTACTATCAGATTATAATATTTAATATACTATCAGATTATAATATTTAATGTACTATCAGATTATATATATATATATATATATATATATATATATATATATATATATATATATATATATATATATATATATATATATATATATATATATATATATATATATATATATATATATATATATATATATATATATATATATATATATATATATATATATATATATATATATATATATATATATATATATATATATTTAACGTGCTATAAGATTATATTTATTTTTACAATTGCTTTACTGTCATATTCATTGAGTGGGTCAATATCACTGGTTTTTAGTGACTCTGGGACGCCTCCAGTGTCCGGGCACATACTGATGCCTTCTTGCAATTCTTTGTGAATACAGAGTTCCATACCTCAGGGTCTGGGGTCAGAGTACATTTACATGTAATAAATGGCTTTTCAAAGTCTAGTGGGGTTAGGGTAAGATATTATGGAGATTTCTGTTGTGTTTGGTGACTCGTTCATGAACTCCTCTGGGTCGTCAATTATTAGGCTCTTTAGCGGCTCGCTGAACTCTGAATCGTATTGGGATCTGAGCATTTAGCCTATTTTTTTCAATATTGGAAGTTTTTGCCCTGGATTTTTTGTATGAGAAGTATTTTTGAATTTTCTAAATATTATTTAAGGCATTTTTGCTCCCGCTAACTATCTTGGCCTCTTTGTGACACGTTCATTATGACCTCAACATTGTCCATTTCTCTAGTCTTGCTCTTCATTATTCAGTAAGTATGCTTCCTTTGAGAAGCTCTGTTATCTGTCATCTTTACTTATTCTGTGTGTTTCTCTCCCTATCCAGCCTACAACTTCTTCACCGCCTTCCTAACTGTGTATGTCTGAAGAATACTTCCAGTGCTTTTGAACTTATCCTCTCAAAATACTTGTTCAGGTCCTCGTTTGTCATATTATCTTCCTAGCATATTTCAATAAGCTCACTATTTCCTAGCTTCTAGTGGGTGTTTTTTTCCTCTTGAATAAAATATTAATTGTGTTTTGTTGATTATGCCCAGTTAGAAAACAAGTCTGAACTTCTATTAGGGGGTCGTCTGAGTTTGTCTTCTATACTTACATTACGTACCTGATCTCCATTGTCAATAAAGAGTTTAAAAAACGACAAGTTGGTAAATGAGACACGACCGACTTCTACTGTTGTTTTGGTCCTCCAGTGACTCCACCTACCACTGCCCAAACTTATCTATCATCAGTATATATGACCGTCTCGGCGAATATGATGCACTTTTATCAAAACTGATGAACTGATCACATCGACTCCAATCTGAGGGACTGATTACCTCAAACTCCTCCTCATCTTCCACCTTTCTCTGCATTGGACTGAAAAAGCCACTGGCTGGCGAAACGTTTCCAGAATAAAGATAACCTAACACAGCACAAGTGTCTCAGTTACCTGAACTCCTTTATTAGTGAATATAAAGCTAAGATTTATATTTAAAAGAGTCATATGATAGAGTGGATAGGGAAGCAATGTGGCAGATGTTGCAAGTGTATGAAATAGGTAGTAAGTTACTGAAGGCTGTAAAGAGTTTTTATGAGGATAGTGAGGCTCAGGTTAGGGTGTGTAGGAGAGAGGGAGATTACTTCCCGGTAAAAGTAGGTCTTAGACAGGGATGTGTAATGTCACCATGGTTGTTTAATATATTTATAGATGGGGTTTAAAAAGAAGTAAATGCTAGGGTGTTGGGAAGATCGGTAGGATTAAATTATAGGAATTAAATACAATATTAGAGTCGACACACTTTTTGCTGATGATACTGTGCTTTTGGGAGATTCTAAAGATAAGTTGGAAATGTTAGTGGACGAGATTGGGAGGGTGAGTAAAGGAAGAGAGTTGAAAGTGAACATAGATAGGAGTAAGGTGATGAGGGTATCAAACGATTTAGATAAAGAAAAATTGGATATCACATTGGAGAGAGGGATTATGGAAGCAGTGAATGTTTTCAGATATTTGGGAGTTGACTTGTCTGCGGATAGGTTTATGAAGTGAGGTTATCCATAGAATTGATGAAGGAAACAAAGTGAGAGGTTCTTTGAGGTGTCTATAGAAGCAAAGAAGGGAAGGTACGAGAGTATAATGGTACGAACACTCTTATATGGGTGTGAAGCATGGGTTGTAAATGTTGCAGCAAGGAGGAAGCTGGAGGCAGTGAAGATGTCGTGTCTAAGGGCAATGTGTGATGTAAATATTATACAGAGAATTCGTAGTGTGGAAATTAGTCAGCCCTCTGACTAAAAGTTTTAGTCAGTGGGCTGAAGAGGGGTTGCTGAGGTGGTTTGGTCGTTTAGAGAGGATGGAACAAAGTAGAATGACTTGGAGAGCGTATAAATCTGTTGGGAAAAGAAGGCTGCGTAGGGGTCGTCCTACGAAAGGTTGGAGGGAGTAGGTAAAGGAGGTTTTGTGGGCGAGGGGCTTGGACTTCCAGGAAGCATGCGGGAGCGTGTTAGATAGTGAAAGGTGACGAAGGGTTTTTGGGACCTGACGAGCTGTTGGAGTGTGAGCAGGGTAATATTTTGTGAAGGGTTTCAGGGAAACCGGTTAGCGGGTCTTGAGTCTTGTAGGCGGGAAGTACAATGCCTGCACTTTAAAGGAGCGGTTTGGGATATTGACAGTTTAGAGGGACATCTAAACTGAGCGCCACTGCAAAGACAGTGATTATGTATGAATGATGGGGAAAGTGTTGAATGATGATGAAAGTTTTTCCTTTTTGGGTCACCCTGCCTCGGTGGCCACCCTGCCTCGGTGGTCACCCTGCCACGGTGGGAAAGGGCCGTCGTATTAAAAAATAAATAAATATAGGATATTTGGGTCCGGGTTTGAAAAAATTTCCAGACAGTAACCGGTTTTTTTATTAATGGATCTTTGAACTGCTGGAAAAAGACATCTTGAAGTTTATATATCAGAATACAAGAACTAGATTCTGATTTTCAGTCTAAACTACAGAAACTTCGACTACATCATTCATGGAATTAACTCAGAGCACATGAGCGGCCCTTTAGCAGACACACCAACCTCTCTTGTGAGTAAATTGTTCTTAGGTATCAACATATCAGTGTCAACGGAACCTTTAGCGTAGGTATTTGTAAAGGTTGCAAACGTTGCAATTGATTCAGTGAGAAAACTACTGATGAACAGAAGTGAGCAACAAATATTCACAAGTATGTAACAAAACGAATGATAAATAGAGGTAATCCAGAGGAAATGTTTTTGTAAAAATGAGTGGCTGAATTTAATGAGTAAAACGTTCTTACTAGAGACAAAAGTAAGTATTCCTCGTGACTGTGTTACTAATGTCTGTCTCATGTTTCTGGTCTGAAGGATTGAAACTCCATCACTCTTCATGGAAAAAAATACTAATACAGTATTCTTGGCTTCTCTTCTATTTACTCCACGAGAATTTTCTTAAATTATAAACGTGTTTATTAAGTTAGAGTTGCATATATTATTAAATATATAAATTCCTTTCAAGCTAAGCATATTTTTTCTTTTTGCACAGTACCTCCAAACATCATGGATCAAGAGAGCAGTAAGAGCAACATTGTTGTCAGAGAGAAGGATGACGTCATGCTTAAATGTCGAGGAGATGGATTCCCGACACCCCAGATCAAGTGGCGTCGGGAGGACAGCCGACCAATAGAAACTTCTGATGGACGTAAAGGTAAGATGCTGAGTGGCCGAAGGAGATTTCTGGAGGATGGTTCCTAATGCTCCAGTTCAAGTGACTCCGGACTAGAGGACAACCAACCAACAGAAACGTCCCTCAGAAGGTAAGATGTAGATTGGCTAAATGAGATTTCTGGAGGAGTCTTAGTAACGCTCCAGATCAAAACACCTAACCAATAGAAACCTAAGATGGACGCATGGGTAGAAAGCTGATTGTCCGAATAAGATTCTTGAAGACTCTTGACCAATAGAAACATCCGAGCTGAGTGGTCAAACGATAATTTTATTTGGATTATTTGACAGTTTAAGAATACAACAGAAGCATTTATTTTATTGTTGCTGTGGGGAGAGATGTATCTAATGAAAAGTTTGAATAGCTGCAGAAGTAAGTTTTGATTGGCAGGAGCTGAGGCACAGATTCTCGATGGTAAGTTTCAACATAACTCATAGTAACTTTTGATTGACTGAGAGGCAGTTTCAAAGAGGACCCATTCTCTTCAGATGAGTTTTCTATATATACGACTGATCATGATATAGATGGCAGCATTATTTTGTTCTTCAGCGGCTGATGGACAGTGGCGATGGAGAATATTTTTATTTGTCAGAGAAAAATAGGAAAATATCTGATGACTCTGGAGTTTGGACCATCATGGTGACTTTATAGAAAATTGTGAAATAAATGACTTTCAAAGCACACACACACACACACACACACACACACACACACACACACACACACACACACACACACACATACCTGACGACACTGCAGGACAGGACTGATAAGGTGGACATAATAAAGACATAAAATATTGACAAAGATTGAGAAGGTGGACAGGGACAGGATGTCTCAGGATGTCACAATTGGAAGTTGAAGACTCTAGTGAGTCACAGGGATGTTAGGAAATAATTATTCAGTCATAGAGGTGTATAGAAGTGGAAGTGGAGGTAGGATCTATACATAAATTTAACAAGAGATACGATGAAGCTCAGGAACAGGGAGAGAGAGGACAGTGGCGACCAGCAATGAGGCGGAGCCATGAGCATTGAATCCACCATTGGAACCACAAATTGGTGAGTACACACACACACACACACACACACACACATCAGAAGCGACTATGCACAGAAAAGGAGGGAGGCTCAGCGACAGTACGAAAACGACATAGCATCGAAAGTCAAGTCTGACCCGAAGCTGCTGTATAGCTACATCAGGAGGAAGACAGTCAAGGACCAGGTAATTAGGGTGAGGAAAGAAGGTGGGGAGCTCACAAGAAACGACCAAGAATTATGTGAAGAGCTAAACAAGAGATTTACGGAAATATTTACAGTTGAGACAGAAAGGACTCTCGGAAGTCAGAATAGGGGGGTACACCAACAACAGATATACCAACAAGTATTGGATGAAATACACACAACCGAAGAGGAGGTGAAGACGTTCCTAAGTGAACTTGATACCTCAAAGACGATGGGACCGGACATCTTTCCGTGGGTCCTTAGAGAGGGAGCAGAGACGCTGTGTGTGCCACTAACAACAATATTCAACCCATCCATTGAAACTGGGCAACTTCCTGAAGTAAGGAAGACGGCAAATGTGGTCCCCATTTTTAAGGAAGGAGATAGATACGAGGCACTAAACCTGTGTCACTGGCGTGTATAGTATGCTATGTCATGAAGAAGATTATCAGGAGGAGAGTGGTGGAACACCTGGAACGGAACAAGCTTATAAATGACAACCAGCAATGAATCAGGGAAGGAAAATCCTGTGTCACAAACCTACTGGAGTTTTATGATAAGGTAACAGAAGTAAGACACGAGAGAGAGGGGTGGAACTATTGCATTTTCTTGGACTGCAAGAAGTCTTTCGACACAGTTCCTCACAAGAGATTAGTGCAATAGCTAGAGGATCAGGCACGTATAACAGGAAGGGCACTGCAATGGATCAAAGAATACATGACAGGGAGGCTACATTGAGTCATGGTACGTGACGAGGTGTCAGACTGGGCGCCTGTGACGAGCGGGGTTCCCAAGGGGTCAGTCCTAGGACCAGTGCTATTTTTGGTAAATGTGAATGACATGACAGATGATGTGAAGTTAATGAGAAGCATTCAATCTGATGAGGATCAGGCAGGACTACAAAGAGACCTGGACAGGTTGGAAGCCTGATCCAGCAACTGCACATCAAGTCATAAAAACTATTTGCCTCTACTCGCTCCTAACACGCTCACACATGATTGCTGGAAGTCTAAGCCCCTCACACACAAAACCTCATTTACCCCCCTTCCAACTTTTCCTAGGACGACCTTTACCCCTCCTTTCTACTACAGATTTATATGCTCTCCAAGTCCCTCTGTTTCATCCCATTTTTTCTAAATGTCCCAACCACCTCAACAACCCCTTCTCAGCCCTCTGGATAATACTTTTAGAAACCCCAAACCTCCGTATAATCTCCAAGCTACAGATTTTCTGCATTATATCCACACCACACATTGCCCTCAGATACATCTCCAATGATCCAGCTTCCTTCTTGTTGCAACATTCACACCCATATAAGGTCGTTATTACCACCATACTCTTATACATTCCCCTCTTTACCTCCATGGATAACGTTCTTTGTCTCTACAGACTCTTCAGTGCTCCACTCACCTTTTCTCTCTAATCAATCCCATGATTCATTTCATCTTACATAGACCCATCTGCTGACAAGTCAACTCCCAAATATCTGAATACATTCGCTTCCCCCATAGTCTTTCCCTCCAATCTGTTAAGTAGTTTTTCATTATCTAGATTTTTTTTTATCCTCATCGCCTTGCTCTTTCTATGTTCACTTTCAATTTTCTTCATTTACATACCTTACCAAACTCGTCCACCAACCTCTGCAACTTCTCTTCAGTATCTCACAAAAGCACAGTGTCATCAGCAGAAAGCAACTCTGACAACTCCCACTTTTTCTTAGATTCTATATGTCTTCATCCCACACCTCTTGCCAACACCCGAGCATTCACTTCTCTTACAACCCCATCTATAAATATATTGAACAACCATTGTGACATCACACATCCCCGTCTAAGGTCTATCTTTGCTCGGAAATAATCTCTCTCTCCTACACACTCTAACCTGAGCCTCACTCTCCTCATAAAATCTCTTCACTGCTTTCAGTAACCTACCATGTATTCCATACATATGCAACATCTGCTACATTGCCCCCCTATCCACTCTATCATACGCCTTTTCAAAATCCATAAATGCCATAAAAATCTATTTACCCTTATCTAAATACTGTTCACCTATATGTTTCACTGTAAACACTTGGTCTACCCACCCCCTACCCTATTTATTTATTTATTTATTCCTCCAAATTCCACGTGTCTTACAAATCCTAGGTGGACAGTAGCAGCAGTTAAACCCCTTAGAGTTTAGCTGCTACTGCTTTTTACCTAGAATTAAATGGGTATCTGGAAATAAGATAATTGCTTTGAGTGGCATCCTGGGCAGGGTGAATCTATATGCTGGTCACCTTACACGTCTTGCCTCTCTTCATTTAGCAGTAATTAGGTACTTCTTCTTTTCCTTCTACTCCTTCTTCTCCTTCTTCTTCTTCTCCTGCTTCTTCTTCTTCTTCTTCTTCTTCTTCTTCTTCTTCTTCTTCTTCTTCTTCTTCTTCTTCTTCTTCTTCTTCTTCTTCTTCTTCTTCTTCTTCTTCTTCTTCTTCTTCTTCTTCTTCTTCTTCTTCTTCTTCTTCTTCTTCTTCTTTCTTCTTCTTCTTCTTCTTCTTCTTCTTCTTCTTCTTCTTCTTCTTTTACTTCTTCTTCTTCTTCTTCTTCTTCTTCTTCTTCTTCTTCTTCTTCTTCTTCTTCTTCTTCTTCTTCTTCTTCTTCTTCTTCTTCTTCTTCTTCTTCTTCTTCTTCTTCTTCTTCTTCTTCTTCTTCTTCTTCTTTCTTCTTCTTCTTCTTCTTCTTCTTCTTTTCTTCTTCTTCTTCTTCTTCTTCTTCTTCTTCTTCTTCTTCTTCTTCTTCTTCTTCTTCTTCTTCTTCTTTCTTCTTCTCCTTTCTTCTTATTTTCCTCTTCTTTTTTTCTGTTTTACTTTTTTCTTCTTTTCGATTTTTTATTCTTATTCTTTTTAAATAATTTTTGTATATATGTGTGTTTGTGGGAAACAGTTTTCAGCGTTTATGTCTTTTTGTTTTTATAATTCAGAATATATAGATTATCAGTCTTGCCTTTCCCTTCCTTCCTCCATCTTTCATTCCGTTCCTTCCCTCCCTCAATCCCACCTTCCCTCCATCCTTCCCTCCCACCCTCCCTCCATCCTTCCCTCCCTCCCTCCCTCCCACCCCTCCCTCCCTCCCTCCCCACCCTTCCCTCCCTCGGTTCCCACCTCTGCAGCAGACACATTACTTATTTAAGTGTGCAGCTCCAGCAATGTGGAAGAGAAGGAGGCACTTACATCCCACTACCAATCTCCACCACCACACTTTACACACTCACACACACACACACACACACACACACACACACACACACACACACATAATGTCGTGACGAATAAGTGAAATTAAGTCCTTTCTAAAATTTTATCTTACACGTTTAAAGATATTTTTTTTTTTCATTTATGTAAATGTAAAAATTAATAATTTTGTACCAAAAGAACCTTAGAAAACTTACCTAACATTATTATAACAAGCGCAATTTAATTTATCCTAATCCAGTTAAATATTTTTTAGATAAGTTTACAATAATTTAATAATAAACATATACAATTAAATATATTTTTTTCATTAGGGTCAGAATGATTTTTGCGAAATTATTTCATACACAAATTTTCGCTTGCATTATTCGGCAAGAAGAGAGTTGCTATTTAAGCCAAAATCGCAAGTTTTACCTATTCGGCACGACATATATATACATATGCTATAAGATCACAGTATTCAGGTGATATCATAATAGTTCCTTGATAATGTGAAAAATCACGAAAGCGCTTGGAATTTCACTATATTTCTCATTGGTTATTCTTCTTGTATAGAAGAGACAGAACATGTAAAATAACCACAGGGGGAGTTGAATGATAGCTCCAGGCCTTTCGTGTTACAATCAGCACATCATCAGGAGCTTGCAAGTTGCATAAATAGAGCAGGAGAAAACCTCTCAAGAATACCATCTTGATATAATATCCTCCTTTATTGACACTTCGGATGCTTCTTCATCCATCATCAGAATCTAAAAAGAAACCATACCACGGGTGGGGTTAGAACCCGCGGTCAGAGAGTCTCAAAACTCCAGACCGTTAATCTAAAAAGATGTTATGATATTAAAATTTAGTTTTAAAATATACCACAATGCCAATTTAAATTAAAAATTAAATTACATTAAAAAACGAGACTGAAATAATATAGCCCATATAATTTTGATTATCAGCAAACACAAACTATCGCTCACCTGTATAGAACTCGTATGTTTCAAGAATGAGAATTAAAAGCAAAAATATTTAGAATCAATTTGAAACATTTAGGGAGAAAAATTACAAGAAAGATCAACACTGTGTAATTAGTTAACACTGTACTAGTTAACATTTACAAAATTAATTACGCAAGACAACACTAATAATAGAGCAGAGAGTAAAAGGATAATTATTCTTACCAAAGCTTGAGATGCAGTTAACAAAACAAGGCTAAGTCAAGCTTATTTTGTACGAATCTAATATAAATTAATGTTAATATAAATTAATGTTAAAGTTAATGTAAATTTTTCGATAATACAAGTCAAATATTGTTTTAAATAATATACACAAATCTCAATACTTCTTGCCAGCATTACGAGAACCTGAAGAGAACCCTGGTAGTGTGAGTGTGTGTGTGTGTGTGTGTGTGTGTATGTGTGTGTGTGTGTACTCACCTAATTGTACTCACCTAATTGTGGTTGCAGGGGTCGAGACTCAGCTCCTGGCCCCGCCTTTTCGCTGTCCGCTACTGGGTCTCTGCTCTCCCTGCTCCATGAGCTTTATCATACCTTGTCTTAAAACTATGTATGGTTCCTGCCTCCACTATATCATTCGCTAGACTATTCCACTTCCTGACTGCTCTATGGCTGAAGAAATGCTTCCTAACATCCCTTTGACTCATCTGAGTCTTCAGCTTCCAATTGTGCCCACTTGTTTCTGTGTTCCCTCTCTGGAACATCCTGTCACTATCTACCTTGTTGATTCCCCGCAGTATTTTGTATGTCGTTATCACGTCTCCTCTAACCCTTCTGTCCTCCAGTGTTGTTACTCCTATTTCCCTCAACCTTTCTTCATAGGACAGTCCCCTGAGTTGTGGAACTAGCCTTGTCGCAAACCTTTGCACTTTCTCTAATTTCTTGACGTGCTTGACCAGGTGTGGGTTCCAGACTGGTGCTGCATACTCTAGTATGGGCCTGACGTACACGGTGTACAGTGTCTTGAACGATTCCTTGTTAAGGTAACGGAACGCTAATCTTAGGTTTGCCAGTCGCCCATATGCTGCCGCAGTTATCTGGTTGATGTGTGCTTCCGGAGACGTGCTTGGTGTTATACTCACCCGAAGGTCTTTCTCATTTGACGAGGTTTGTAGCCTTTGTCGGCGGTCTTCTTTGCCCTTCTCCGATCTTCATGACTTTGCATATGGTGGAATTAAATTCGAGAAGCCAGTTGCTAGACCAGATGTCAAGCTTGTCCAGGTCTGTTTGAAGTCCTGCTTGGTCCTCATCCGATGTGATTCTCCTCATTAATTTCACATCATCTGCGAACAGAGACACTTCTGAGTCTATCCCATCCGTCATGTCATTCTCATATACCAAGAATAGCATTGGTCTTAGGACTGACCCCTGCGGTACACCGCTCGTCACAGGCGCCCACTGTGATACCTCATCACGCACCATGACCCGTTGTTGCCTCCCTGTGAGGTATTCCCTGATCCATTCCAGTGCCCTTCCTGTTATACACGCTTGGTCTTCCAACTTCTTTACTAATCTTATATGAGGAACTGTGTCGAAGGCCTTCCTGCAGTCCAGGAAAATGCAATCAACCCACACTTCTCTCTCTTGCCTTACCTCTGTTACTTTATCATAGAACTCCTGGAGGTTTGTTACACAGGATTTGACTTCCCTGAATCCGTGCTGTCTGGCGTTGATTATCCTGTGCCGTTCCAGATGCTCCACCATTCTTTTCCTGATGATTTTCTCCAAGACTTTGCACACTATACACGTAAGTGACACCGGTCTGTAGTTTAGTGCCTCTTTTCTGTCTCCTTTTTTAAAGATGGGGACTACGTTGGCCTTTTTCCATATCTCAGGTAGCTGCCCAGTTTCAAGGGATGTGTTGAATTTTATGTTAAGTGGCACACTCAGCACCTCAGCTCCTTCCCGAAGGACCCACGGGGAGATATTGTCCGGACCCATCGAGTTGAGCTCCTCAAATACCTCTTGATCATTACTTGTGAGTTCCCCATCTTCTCTCCTCAGCCTTATCACCTGGTCTTTGACTGTTGTCTTCCTTCTGATGTGACTGTACATCAGTTTCGGGTCAGAATTGACTTTCGATGCTATGTCATTTTCGTACTGTTTCTGGGCCTCCCTCCGTACCTATGCATACTCGTTTCTTGCTCTTCGACTAATCTCTTTGTTTACTTGGGTTCTTTGCCTTCTGTACCTTTTCCATTCTCTGACACTCTGACATTCTCTGAGCCACTGGGTAAACCAGTGGCTCTTTCTGGCCTTCCCATTTAATCTTTTCTCTTTGGGTATAAACCGTTCCTCTGCCTCCTCGCACTTTGTCGCTACGTATTCCATCATTTCATTTACTGACTGTCCTTCCTTGTCCCTTTCCCACTGAACCTCCTGCAGGAAATTCCTCATACCTGTGTAGTCCCCTCTTTTAAAGTCTGGTTTGTCTCTTTCAGTACCATTTTCCCTCTCTACCTGTAGCTCTACAATGTACTCGAAGCTCAGCACCATATATGTATGTTTGTGTATGTGTGTGTATGTGTGTGTATGTGTGTGTATGTGTGTGTGTGTGTATGTGTGTGAATGTGTGTGTTTGTGTGTGCATGTTAGTTAGTTACCATTTTGTCCTAGGCACATGTCGATTACACACTAGGTCTGTTGTGTGTGTGTGTGTAAGGAAACACTTCGAAATGTTTCCGCCCCCGCCGGGAATCGAACCCGGGCTCTCCGTGCGTGAAGCGAGAGCTTTAGCCACCAGGCCACCGGGGCTGTGTGTGTGTGTGTGTGTGTGTGTGTGTGTGTGTGTTTGTGTGTGTGTGTGTGTGTGTGTGTGTGTGTGTGTGTGTGTAAGGAAACACTTCGAAATGTTTCCGCCCCCGCCTGGAATCGAACCCGGGCCCTCCGTGCGTGTGTGTGTGTGTACTCACATCTGTATGTACAAGTGTTTACATATAATTATACTTTCATAACTTATCTCTAAGTAGATAATCTTTATTGCTGGTAAGGGTTTAGCGCTCAGTCTTTTAATATAATAATCTAATCAGTTAATTCCATTTTTACATAAAGCAGCTGATATCAATTATTTCAAGAATTTTGAGTGTTACCTGATTATCTTCAGGAATAATTCAAAATCTGTAATGGTTTTGCGTGTTCTGAGTTGATCCTGAAACTGCGTATTGATGCTACTCTTACCTTGAATCAGTTCCCCTCAGGCATATTTAACCCCTCTGAGGGGAATGTTTCTAAGGGGTTAATTACCTCTGGGACTATTTTTATTATAGTTATTATTTTAATTACTAGTATTAGTATTAATATTATATGCAATAATCGAGAACGAGCATTGGAAGATGGAAAATAACCACAAGGGGTGTTGATTGATAGCTCTAGTCCTTTCGTGTTGCAATAAACACATCATCAGGTGCTTGCAGTGTTGCAGAATCAGGAAATCCAGGCAAATTCGTTTAGAGGAACAACAGATAGTCGTTCAACTTGCGATTTTGGCATAAAAAACAATGTTCTTCTTGCCGAATAAGACAAGTGAAAGTTTGTATATTCAATAATTTCGCAAAAATAATTCGGAGCCTAACGAAAAAAAATATATTTCATTGTGTTTTTTTATTATAAAATTATTGTATGCTTATCTAAAATGTATTTAGTTGGATTAGGCTAAATTAAATTGCACTTTCACACTAATATAAATGAGAACAAATATATATTTAAACGTATAAGAGAAATTTTTATAAAGGACTTAATTTTAAATGAGTTCTTGCTAACTGACCAGTTATAATATATACACCTTTCGGTGCATACACTCTGAGAGATACATACCTCAGTGTATATATACTTATAGATACAAGCCTCCAAAGTAAATGCCCAGAGAATAAACATCTCTCAGTATAACTAAACAGAGAGAAAAAACATTTCTCAGTGCATATACACTGAGAGATACTCATCTCTGAAGGTATATACTGAGAGAGATACTCATCTCTGAAGGTATATACTGAGAGAGATACTCATCTCTGAAGGTATATACAGAGAGAGATTCATACCTAACATTGTAGGTCCACGGAGAGGTAGACACAGACAGACTCTGAGGTTACACAGCCAGTGGTTATCTAGACAGCCAGTGGTTATCTAGACAGCCATTACCCTCCAAGTGCAAGATTGGATTTTCACCTCTCAGACCAGGATGATTTTCCCCGGATATTTTCTACAAATATTGCTCTGTTGGGCTAGAAAGTCTGGTAGGAAGATGCCCTCTTGCCGGTGAAGGAAGGTGCCTTCTTGCCGGTGAAGGAAAGCGCCTTCTTGCCTGTGAAGGAAGGTGTCTTCTTGCCGGTGAAGGAAGGTGCCTTCTTGCCGGTGAAGGAAAGCGCCTTATTGCCTGTGAAGGAAGGTGCCTTCTTGCCGGTGAAGGAAGGTGCCTTCTTGCCGGTGAAGGAAGGTGCCTTATTGCCTGTGAAGGAAGGTGCCTTCTTGCCGGTGAAGGAAGGCGCCTTCTTGCCGGTGAAGGAAGGTGCCTTCTTGCCGGTGAAGGAAGGTGCCTTCTTGCCGGTGAAGGAAGGTGCCTTCTTGCCGGTGAAGGAAGGCGCCTTCTTGCCTGTGAAGTATTCTTGTTTCATGGAGTTAGAACAATCGTCGCATTTCGTATTTCATTGGCACTTATTTCCAAGACGCTGAAAGTTATAAAATAAGCTTTCATTGGGAGCCTTACTGTGTAGTGCTCTGCTAACTCATGATGGTAAAGCTCTTCACTAAGCATCACTCTGTGTAGACCTTTGTGAAGCTGTACATAGAGTTATTCTTGGCAGTAACATGAAAATCTTACTAACCTAAGAAAGTCAATGAGTGTGGCTGATTTCCACTGAGTTCTTTAGGTTGACCAACATGGGTACTAGGTTAATGGAGGCTTGTCCACCCTTCTAATTCAACGTTCCAACTCATTCCAGAATCAAATTTGGGTCTTTCTGATGTAATCGCCTCTTTATTATTACTTATCTGAATCGACGGAAGATAAACCTTTCTCATAAGTTCATTAATTTTGTTCAGTGTTGTTAATACTTACTAATTCCTCTTTTAAATCATTAAATTGGAATACCACTTTGTTTGAGAAGAATAAATTCACATTAACCCTTTGGCTAAATTGTTTCTTAATTTGTTTCTGTGGTCTCTTGTTATCCATGTCGACAGGAGTTGAAAAATCATCTTCATCGTATCCTCTCATGACCTTAAACACGGCAGCCATGTCTTTCGTATCCTCTCATGACCTTAAACACGGCAGCCATGTCTTTCGTATCCTCTCATGACCTTAAACACGGCAGCCATGTCTTTCGTATCCTCTCATGACCTTAAACACGGCAGCCATGTCTTTCGTATCCTCTCATGACCTTAAACACGGCAGCCATGTCTTTCGTATCCTCTCATGACCTTAAACACGGCTGACATGTCTTTCGTATCCTCTCATGACCTTAAACACGGCTGTCATGTCTTTCGTATCCTCTCATGACCTTAAACACGGCTGACATGTCTTTCGTATCCTCTCATGACCTTAAACACGGCTGACATGTCTTTCGTATCCTCTCATGACCTTAAACACGGCTGACATGTCTTTCGTATCCTCTCATGACCTTAAACACGGCTGTCATGTCATCTCTTTTATTTCAATCAGACAATGTGGGCAACCTCAGTGTTTCCAGCTTTTCATTTTACTTCTTATTTCTTTTAGTTCTGGGAAGAAATAGCTCCCACAACTTTTCCAAACTTTTCTTCTATATTTTTTAGGTGTGGACACGACAACACAACTACTTATTTTAGTGTTGTCCTAATTCAATGATATAATTTTATCAGCTTATTTCCTTCAAAATAGTTTGACTCTGTAGCATATGTCTTTTTCACGGTATTATTTATGTGGTCCGGTAATTAAAAGATGTCTATATGCATGCTGGAAATTGGCAGTTCGATCTCGCTGGCTGGAATTACTAGTGTGTCCATATAGTTTAGTGCACCACAGAGGGCCAAGAGTCGCTTCCCCCACGAGCCGCATCCATCAAGTGTGTGTGTTGATGTTAACGTCGTGCGACGTCGTAATGACATGGCTATAAATTATTAACAGGCTAGAGCATTACCTTGCTAGGTATATCATTGCCTTGCTGCGTTAACATGAAAAACGCTGTTTGAGTTGCTGGGATTGTTGGTGGTGGAGTTAGTGTTTGTTGGTGATGGAGGTGTTGGTGTTGGCGAAGATGTTGATACTGGAACTGCAATTGGTGGTGAGGGAGTCAAAGCAAGTTAGGGTATAGAGGTAATCACCCTGGCGTCCGCACTTCCCACTAATACAATCACACAAACACACAAGTTGAGATTTTCTCTTTTTTTTTTCCCTCAAGATTTTTTGGTTACCTTCGAGTCATCCCAGGATTTCCCCGACGTGATATTTATCTCGCCGAAGATATTGGAATCTCTATTTTTTGACTTTACGAAAATTCTTGTCACTCATTACATTATTTTATATGATTTTAAATGTTCTTACTCATACTGTGAGCGTCTTGTAAGTGTAATCCGGTCGTTCATTAATTCTCATAAATAATATTCATATTTTCTTTTCTATTTCACGTATTTTCTATTCTGGACTGATACAAATGGACTAAATATATGCAGAATATTGAAACATGGATTTATTTCTAAGGCTATATTTTATTTTGTCTATTTTTGGGGGTAGAGTACACATGGGGTTGAGCCTGAGAGATTTAGATCTAGGTAGAGTGTTGGAGTCCCATCTGGAGGAACCCGAGGCTCCAGAGTGAAGCCCAGCACAGCTATACTACTGCATTAGTGATATCCACCACTGCTGCATCACACGTCCTCCTCCTCAGAGAAATGAAAAATTCTATCAACTTTTTACGACAGACATAGTGAGTGACCACAATCCTATCCCAACTTACATCTTTATATATATATATATATATATATATATATATATATATATATATATATATATATATATATATATATATATATATATATATAGTCCTTTCTATAAATTTTCTATATATATTAAATATATATTTTTATTAATGTTATATATAAAAAAATAATTTTGCACCAAAAAATCTTAAAAACTTATCTAAAGCTTATTTAACAAGCTAAAGTTTTAATTTTACTCTTAATTCAAAAATATATTTTATTCTTAAAAATTTATTAATAAACAAACACAAAATAATATATTTTCTTAGGTTCAGAATGATATTTGCGAAATTATTGCATACACAAAGTTTCGCTTGTCTTATATGGCAAGTTTAAGATCCAAGTTTGCTATTTTAATTCGTTTACAATAATTTATTAATAAACTTAAACACAAAATAATAATTTTTCGTTAGGTTCAGAATGATATTTGCGAAATTATTGCATACACAAAGTTTCGCTTGTCTTTATGTTCAAGGGCGTTGCTATTTAAGCAAAATCGCAAGTTCTGCCTATTCGGCAGGCATATATATATATATATATATATATATATATATAATATATATATATATATATATATATATATATATATATATATATATATATATATATATATATAAGTGACAGTAGTTTGTTGGACTATGTATTGGTAGATAAAAGACTGCTGGGTAGACTTCAGGATGTACATGTTTATAGAGAGGCCATAGATATATCACTTTTCAGTTGTAGCTATAAGAATATAAGGATATAAGGATACAAGGAAAATGGAAGCAGCAAGTAAGAGTAAGTAAGTGTTTGCAGTGAAACATGTAGGTGAACAGTATTTAGATAAGGGTAAAGAGGTTTTTGTGGAATTTATGGATTAGAAAAAGGCGTTTGATAGGGTGGATAGGGGAGCAATGTGGCACGAAGGTTATTGAAAGCAGTGAAGAGTCTTTACGAGGATAGTGAGGCTCAGGTTAGAGTATGCAGGCGAGAGGGAGATTATTTCCCAGTAAAAGTAGGCCTTAGACAAGGATGTGTGATGTCACCATGGTTGTTCAATATATTTATAGATGGAGTTGTAAGAGAAGTGAATGCTCGGGTGTTGGCAAGAGGTGTGGGGTTAAAAGATAAAGAATCTAACACAAAGTGGGAGTTGTCACTGTGCTTTTGGGAGATTCTGAAGAGAAGTTGCAGAGGTTGGTGGATGAGTTTGGTAGGGTATGTAAAAAAAGGAAATTAAAAGTGAATATAGGAAAGAGTGAGGTGAAGAGGATAACAAAAAAAATAGGTAACGGATGATTGGATATCAGATTGGAGGGAGAGAGTATGGAGGAGGTGAATGTATTCAGATATTTGGGAGTGGACATGTCAGAATTGATGAGGGGAAAAGGGTAAGTAGTGCACTTAGGAGTCTGTGGAGACAAAGAACTTTGTTCATGGGAGCAAAGAGGGAAATGTATGAGATAGTTATTCCAACTCTCTTATATGGGTGTGAAGCATGGGTGGTGAATGTTGCAACAAGGAGAAGGCTGGAGGCAGTGGAGATGTCATGTCTGAGAGCAATGTGTGGTGTGAATATATTGCAGAGAATTCGTAGTTTTTAATTTAGAAGGAGGTGCGAGATTACCAGAACTATTATCCAGAATGCTGAGGAGGGGTTGTTGAGGTGGTTCGAACATGTAGAGAGGTTGGAACAAAATAGAACGACTTCGAGAGTGTATATATCTGTAGTGGAGGGAAGGTAGGGTAGGGGTTGGCCTTGTGAAGGTTGGAGGGAGGGGGTAAAGGAGGTTTTGTGTGCGAGGGGCTTGGAATTCCAGCAAAGAGATACATGATAAAATACACTTGGAAGGTCCTGGAGGGATTGGTACCAAACTTGCACACGAAAATCACTCCCTATGAAAGCAAAAGACTCGGCAGAAGATGCAACATTCCCCCGATGAAAAGCAGGGGTGCCACGAGTACATTGAGAGACAACACCATAAGTGACCGGGGCCCAAGACTGTTCAACTGCCTCCCAGCATACATAAGGGGGATTACCAATAGGCTCTGGCTGTCTTCAAGAAGTCACTGGACAGGCACCTAAAGTCAGTACCTGACCAACTGGGCTGTGGTTCGTACGTCAGTTTGCGTGCTTCCAGCAGTAACAGCCTGGTTGATCAGACCCTGATCCACCATGAGGCCTGGTCTCAGACCTAGCCGCGGGGGCGTTGACCCCCGAAATCCTCTCCAGGTAAACTTCAGGAAGGCATTCGTCAGTGAATTAGATAGAAACGAATGAAGACAAATGGTTTTTAGGACTTGACGTGCTGTTGGAGTGTGAGCAAGGTAACATTTATGAAGGGATTCAGGGAAACTGGAAGGTAGGACTTGATTCCTGGAGATGGGAAGTACAGTGCTGGCACTGTGAAGGAGGGGTGTTAATGTTGCAGTTTTATAACTGTAGTGTAAGCACGCCTCTGGCAAGACAGTGATGGAGTGAATGATGATGAAAGTTTTTCTTTTTCGGGCCACCCAAGTTTGGTATGCGAAGAAATTAGAAAATGTTCATTATTGGCCAATCAGACATGTAAAACAACTTAGAGTAATGCTCTATGAGAGGTTCATGGATCCGAGCCTTGAACTACTGGAGACACGATTAGGACATACAAATTCTTAAAAGGATGTGATAGAGTAGTTAGAGACAGAGTGAAGCAAGAGGACCAGGATCAACGTTATATATAATAATAATAATAATAATAATAATAATAATAATAATAATAATAATAATAATAATAATAATAATAATATCTATATTTCAACAAGTACATGTACAAGGTATACAGACCATAGCTGACATCAATGACATACTACTATATAGAAAGCCGCTTGTTATGCTGAGCATTTCCCGCAAATTAGTTCAGTTTTGTCCCAGGATGCGACCGACACAGTCCACTAACACCCAGGTACCCATTTTTCACTGATGGGTGAACAGAGACAGGGCCAGCAGATGTCTTATGGAAACACGTGCCTAACCTGAGGAAGGTTCAAGACTTGCTGAGAGTGACGCCGAGATGGAGGCAGCAACTCAGTTTTGTCTCCAGCGAACAAGTTGGGGAGTACAAATCACTGGGTACAAGTGAGTACATATATGCAACAACATTTACGCCACACAAACAGCACCGCTATTCCCTCAACTCAATATCCGCATTACAACATCACCAATAAAACACTCTCTGCAATATTCATGCAACAAAATCTATGCTACGGTACGTGTGCAACAAAATCCAAACTACGATACATGTACTACAATATTCGCGCTCCGATACCCATATTACAATAGCGGTGCTACAATATCCACACTACAGTAAACCCTGGCGGGTCTGTACCCACGCCATTTACACAGCCAAATCGGAATCGTTTGATGGTTGGCGGAGTCAGGTGTTGACGGCCTCAACTGATAATAAGAGGGCGTGCAGGCAACTCTTAACCTTACTTCTTGTCGCTGTAAGGTCCACTTTTCTGTGTAGTCCTCCAAGGAGCATCAGCTGACTAGCGGGAAACCCTGCAAGGGATTTTTGGAACTATTAATTGTTGACTTTAGGACGATTTCTCCTCGTTTTCATCGGCCTCTGATGCAGAATCAGCTGATACACCAAGAGACAATTTAGAAGGGAATAATGTGAGATTTTTGGATGATTTTGGGGACAGGAAACACCTTAAGATTTTCTTTAGGCGAGAGATTCTATAAGATTTTAAAATGCCCCCCCCCCCTCCCCCGAAAAAAAAGACTATTTTGGTGTGAAACATCTGAAAATTTTAATTTCAATCACATATTTTTGTCCAGAAAAAAATATCATGAGAAATTTTCGACGGGAAACATTTCAAAATATTTAATTTTTGCCGGAAATCTTGAAGTCTTTTTGATGTCAAACTTTTGGGAGAGAAAATCAGTGACTTTTTTTTTTAGCTGGGAACCCAAAAAAAAAACATTTTTAGGGGGAAAAACTTGGCATTACAACACAAAAATATAAAGAACAGGGATACCTAACATAAAGAACGGGGATACCTAACATAAAGAACGGGGATACCTAACATAAAGAACGGGGATACCTAACATAAAGAACGGGGATACATAACATAAAGAACGGGATACCTAACATGAAGAACGGGGATACCTAACATGAAGAACGGGGATACCTAACATGAAGAATGGGGATACCTAACATAAAGAACGGGGATACCTAACATGAAGAATGGGGATACCTAACATAAAGAACAGGATACCTATCATAAATAACAGGTATACCTAACATAAATAACGGGGATACCTAACATAAAGAGCAAGGATACCTAACATAAAGAACGAGGATACCTAACATAAAGAACGAGGATACCTAACCTAAATAACAAAGATACCTAACATAAAGCACAGGGATACCTAACATAAAGCACAGGGATACCTAACATAAAGAACAGGGATACCTAACTGTTTCACATGTGTCTTACTTATCAACCTGTCGGTAAAGTAGACCATTATCGTATTCATCAGTCTAATACAAAGGAAACTGGAGATAAGTGTGAGGTAATCAGTCCCTCAGGCTGAGAAGGACATGCCTAGTATGGGTCAGTAGCCCTGCTGAACTATCTTTCAGTGGGAAACTGAAAGAATTTTCCCTGTCCAATATCTCTGGACGGGGGAAATTTGATTTTTTTTATATATATTTTTTAGATAAGTCAAACATACCAAAAATAATTCTACTGAGAATATTTTCACATGGATTATCATCTTGAAATATTTTTAACGTTCCTTGATACTGTTGAAGCGCCCTTGATTAAACCATACCACGGGTGGGGCTCGAACCCGCGGTTTGTTTGCAATCGTGTCATTACGATTTCGTGAGTCGCCTTTGATTCTTAGAATTCTAGCAAACCTTTCCCATCCCTTGGATCAAACCTAATTTTCTGCCCCTCAGCGATTCCTCATAAATATAAAAATTAATTAAAACAGAGAGCATTTACTGCCGCTGCTGCAAGACGCTAACATTAGCAATTCTAAGTGACAATGTTTGCTAGGCGCTAATGTTAGCAATTCTAAGTGACATTGATCCAGCCTTTTGGGCCGCTGTCTAATGTAATAAAATAAATATATTATCATTTAAAGTACCTCGTTATTAAAGGATAAAAAGAAGGGATGTTGTTGTTGTTGTTGTTTTTGTTAGTGTTGTTTTTGTTAGTGTTATTATTGTTTTTGTTATTGAAGTTGAAAGGTGTTGTTTTTGTTAGTGCTGTTATTGTTGTTGTTGATGTTGTTGTTGTTGTTGTTGTTATTGTTGAAAGGTGTTGTTTTTGTTAGTGCTGTTATTGTTGTTGTTGATGTTGTTGTTTATGTTAGTGTTATTGTTGTTATTGTTGATGTTGTTTTTGTTAGTACTGTTATTGTACTTATTGTTAGTTTTGTTGATGCTGTTGTTTTTGTTAGCGCTGTTTTTGTGGAGAGCGAAACATCGCCACAATAAAATGTCACATTAATTGCACTTGTGAGCTTTTACCTAACATATTTTATTATTATTAATATTGTTATTTTTATTATTATTATAATTATTATTATTATTATTATTATTATTATTATTAATACCATGATTATTATTATTATTATTATTATTATTATTATTATTATTATTATTATTATTATTATTATTAAAAGCATCAATCATTATTTTCATAGTACAAACAACACTCTTGGCCTCAGATGGCGACGTTTTGGTATATATAATTTTTTCGGCCCTTTTTAGTAAGAGGATTTTTAAGACACCTTCTTCCCCTAAGGTATTAGAAGCCTTATTTTCAGAAAGGGTCTTAGATCCTCTCTCCCCCACCCCATTAACATTGTCTCTTCTTCCCCACTGCGTTAACAGTGTCTCTCCGTCCCCCCACCCCATTAAGAGTGTCTCGGCTTCCCCACCCCATTAAATGGTGGCTCTCTCCCCCCACCCCATTAAATTGTGTCTCTCTTACCCCACCCGATTAAAAAGTGTCTTCCCTTCCACCATATTAAACAGTGCCTCTCCTCCTCCATTAAACAGTGCTTCTCCTCCCCTCCATTAAACAGTGCTTCTCCTTCCCTCCATTAAACAGTGCTTCTCCTCCCTCTTCATTAAACAGTGCTTCTCCCCCAATAAACAGTGCTCTCCTCCTCCCATTAAACAGTGCTTCTCCTCCCTCCATTAAACAGTGCTTCTCCTCCCTCCCATTAAACAGTGCTCTCCTCCCTCCATTAAACAGTGCTTCTCCCCTCCATTAAACAGTGCTTTCCTCCCTCCATTAAACAGTGCTCTCCTCCTCCATTAAACAGTGCTCTCTCCCTCCATTAAACAGTGCTTCTCCTCCCTCCATTAAACAGTGCTTCTCTCCCTCCATTAAACAGTGCTTCTCCTCCCTCCATTAAACAGTGCTTCTCCTCCTCCATTAAACAGTGCTTCTTCCCCCTCTCCATTAAACAGTGCTTCTCCTCCCTCCATTAAACAGTGCTTCTCTCCCTCCATTAAACAGTGCTTCTCCTCTCTCCATTAAACAGTGCTTCTCCTCCCTCCATTAAACAGTGCTTCTCCTCCTCTCCATTAAACAGTGCTTCTCCTCCCCTCCATTAAACAGTGCTTCTCCTCCCCTCCATTAAACAGTGCTTCTCCTCCCCTCCATTAAACAGTGCTTCTTCTCCCCTCCATTAAACAGTGCTTCTCTCCCTCTCCATTAAACAGTGCTTCTTCCTCCTCCATTAAACAGTGCTTCTCCTCCCTCCATTAAACAGTGCTTCTCCTCCCTCCATTAAACAGTGCTTCTTCTCCTCCATTAAACAGTGCTTCTTCTCCCTCTCCATTAAACAGTGCTTCTCCTCCTCCATTAAACAGTGCTTCCTCCTCTCATTAAACAGTGCTTCTCCTCCCCTCCATTAAACAGTGCTTCTCTCCCTCTCCATTAAACAGTGCTTCTCCTCCCCTCCATTAAACAGTGCTTCTCCTCTCCATTAAACAGTGCTTCTCCTCCCTCTCCATTAAACAGTGCTTCTCCTCCCTCTCCATTAAACAGTGCTTCTCCTCCCTCTCCATTAAACAGTGCTTCTTCTCCTCTCCATTAAACATGCTTCTCCTCCTCCATTAAACAGTGCTTCTCTCCTCTCCATTAAACAGTGCTTCTCTCCCTCCATTAAACAGTGCTTCTTCCCCCTCTCCATTAAACAGTGCTTCTCCTCCCTCCATTAAACAGTGCTTCTCCTCCCTCCCCATTAAACAGTGCTTCTTCTCCCCTCCATTAAACAGTGCTTCTCCTCCCTCCATTAAACAGTGCTTCTCTCCTCTCCATTAAACAGTGCTTCTCCTCCCTCTCCATTAAACAGTGCTTCTCCTCCATTAAACAGTGCTTCCCTCCATTAAACAGTGCTTCTCCTCCCCTCCATTAAACAGTGCTTTCCTCTCCATTAAACAGTGCTTCTCCTCCCTCTCCATTAAACAGTGCTTCTCCTCCTCTCCATTAAACAGTGCTTCTCCTCCTCTCCATTAAACAGTGCTTCTCCTCCCTCTCCATTAAACAGTGCTTCTCCTCCCTCTCCATTAAACAGTGCTTCTCCTCCCTCTCCATTAAACAGTGCTTCTCCTCCCTCTCCATTAAACAGTGCTTCTCCTCCCTCTCCATTAAACAGTGCTTCTCCCTCTCCATTAAACTGTGCTTCTCCTCCCTCTCCATTAAACAGTGCTTCTCCCTCTCCATTAAACAGTGCTTCTCCTCCCCTCCATTAAACAGTGCTTCTTCTCCCTCTCCATTAAACAGTGCTTCTCCTCCCCTCCATTAAACAGTGCTTCTCCTCCCCTCCATTAAACAGTGCTTTCCTCCTCTCCATTAAACAGTGCTTCTCTCCCTCTCATTAAACAGTGCTTTCCTCCCTCCATTAAACAGTGCTTCTCCTCCCTATTAAACAGTGCTTCTCCTCCCTCCATTAAACAGTGCTTCTCCTCCCTCCATTAAACAGTGCTTCTCCTCCCTCCATTAAACAGTGCTTCTTCTCCCCTCCATTAAACAGTGCTTCTTTTCCCTCTCCATTAAACAGTGCTTCTTCTCCTCTCCATTAATCAGTGCTTCTCCTCCCTCTCCATTAAACAGTGCTTCTCCTCCCCTCCATTAAACAGTGCTTCTCCTCTATATTAAACAGTGCTTCTCCTCCCCTCCATTAAACAGTGCTTCCTCCTCTCCATTAAACAGTGCTTCTCCTCCTCTCCATTAAACAGTGCTTCTCCTCCCTCTCCATTAAACAGTGCTTCTCCCCTCTCCATTAAACAGTGCTTCTCCTCCTCTCCATTAAACAGTGCTTCTCTCCTCTCCATTAAACAGTGCTTCCCTCTCCATTAAACAGTGCTTCTCCTCCTCTCCATTAAACAGTGCTTCTCCTCCTCTCCATTAAACAGTGCTTCTCCTCCCTCCATTAAACAGTGCTTCTCTCCCTCTCCATTAAACAGTGCTTCTCCTCCTCCATTAAACAGTGCTTCTCCTCCCTCCATTAAACAGTGCTTCTCCTCCCTCTCATTAAACAGTGCTTCTCTCCCTCCATTAAACAGTGCTTCTCCTCCCCTCCATTAAACAGTGCTTCTCCTCCCCTCCATTAAACAGTGCTTCTTCTCCCCTCCATTAAACAGTGCTTCTTCTCCCTCTCCATTAAACAGTGCTTCTCCTCCTCTCCATTAAACAGTGCTTCTCCTCCTCTCCATTAAACAGTGCTTCTCCTCCCTCCATTAAACAGTGCTTCTTCTCCCTCTCCATTAAACAGTGCTTCTCCTCCCTCTCCATTAAACAGTGCTTCTCCTCCCTCTCCATTAAACAGTGCTTCTCCTCCTCTCCATTAAACAGTGCTTCTCCTCCCTCTCCATTAAACAGTGCTTCTCCTCCCCTCCATTAAACAGTGCTTCTTCTCCCTCTCCATTAAACAGTGCTTCTCCTCCCTCCATTAAACAGTGCTTCTCCTCCTCTCCATTAAACAGTGCTTCTCCTCCCCTCCATTATACAGTGCTTCTTCTCCCTCTCCATTAAACAGTGCTTCCCCTCCCCTCCATTAAACAGTGCTTCTCCTCCCTCTCCATTAAACAGTGCTTCTTCTCCCTCTCCATTAAACAGTGCTTCTCCTCCCCTCCATTAAACAGTGCTTCTTCTCCCTCTCAATTAAACAGTGCTTCTCCTTCCTCTCCATTAAACAGTGCTTCTTCTCCCTCTTCATTAAACAGTGCTTCTCCTTCCTCTCCATTAAACAGTGCTTCTCCTTCCCTCCATTAAACAGTGCTTCTCCTCCTCTCCATTAAACAGTGCTTCTCCTCCCCTCCATTAAACAGTGCTTCTTCTCCCTCTCCATTAAACAGTGCTTCTCCTCCCCTCCATTAAACAGTGCTTCTTCTCCCTCTCCATTAAACAGTGCTTCTCCTCCCCTCCATTAAACAGTGCTTCTTCTTTCTCTCCATTAAACAGTGCTTCTCCTCCCCCTCCATTAAACAGTGCTTCTCCTCCCCTCCATTAAACAGTGCTTCTCCTCCCCCTCCATTAAATAGTGGCTCCCCTACAATAATAACAACCTCTATAACCCATGACACATAAAAGAGCTGAAAACCAGCTGTTGCGTGAATCATGGATATATATATATGTATATATATATATATATATATATATATATATATATATATATATATATATATATATATATATATATATATATATATATATATCCAGAGGGCTGAGGAGGAGTTGTTGAGATGGTTATGACATATAGCGAGGATGGAACAAAATAAAATGACTTCGAGAGTGTATAAATCTGTGGTGGAGGGAAGGCGGGGTAGGGGTCGGCCTAGGGAACGTTGGAGGGAGGGGGTAAAGGAGATTTTGTGTGCGAGGGGCTTTGACTTCCAGCAAGGATGCATGATCGTGTTAGATAGGAGTGAATGTAGACAAATGGTTTTTAGGACTTGACGTGCTGTTGGAGTGTAAGCAATGTATCATTTGTGAAAAGATTCAGGGAAACCTGCAGGCCGGACTTGAGTCCTGGAGATGGGAAGTACAGTGCCGGCACTCTGAAGGAGGGGTGTTAATGTTGCAGTTTTATAACTGTAGTGTAAGCGCGCCTCTGACAAGACAGTGATGGAGTGAATGATGGTGATTTTTGTTTTTTCGGGCCACCCTGCCTTGGTGGGAGACGGCCCATGCGTTAATAAAAAACATAGTAAGATATATATATATATATATATATATATATATATATATATATATATATATATATATATATATATATATATCTTTCAACACACCGGCTGCATCCCACAGGGTGGCCAAAAAGAAAAACAAAAGTTTCTCTTTATAAATTTAGTAACGTATACAAGAGAAGTAGTTACTAGCCCCTTGCTCCCAGCATTTTAGTCGCTTTTTACGACACGCATGGCTTACGGAGGAAGAATTCTGTTCCACTTGTCCATGGAGATAAGAGGATATAAACAAGAAAAAGAACTAGTAAGAAAATAGAAGAAAACCCAGAGGGGTGTGTATATATATATAGTGTGACCTAAGTGTAAGTAGAAGTAGCAAGACGTACCTGAGATCCTGCATGTTTATGAGACAGAAAAAAGACACCAGCAATCTTACCATCATGTAAAACAATTACAGACTTCCGTTATGCTCAGATCTCTGCAACACAATTGTCCTTAAAGATTTGTTAAGTTATACCATGAATTAAGGAAAGATTCTGGACCTCATCTTAGGAAATAGACAAAGCAAATGCTATAGTAATTATAGACAACGTAGATTATAGTGGAAAAATAAACATGTTATTAGAAGACGGGGGACGTTACGTGCCTCTTAACGATCCTATACACTGCAAAGGTCAGGATTCTCTCGGAGTATTCAGCGCCACTATGGAACCTACATATGATAAAGCATGAAAAGATCATGGAACATGTGCTAGTCCCAGAGCTGAAAGGAATGAGCTATGAGGAGAAGCTAGAGAAGTAAAACCTGACCACACTAGAAGATACAAGATCCAGAGATGACATGATTTCGACGTACAAAATACTGAGAGAAATTGACAGGGTGGACAGGGTGAGTCTGTCTGACTGGCGAGGGTATAACTGAAACTTTAAAGCATAAGTGAGTCATAGAGATGTCAGGAAGTACTTCTTTAGCCTTAGAGTAGTCAGCAAGCAGGTGGACCTAGATAGCGAAGTGGTAAAGCGGGAACCATACATAGTTTTAAGAACAGGTATGATAAGGCTCATGTAGCTAGGAGAGTGTGAATCCATTAGCGGCTAGTGAAGAGGCGGTGCCAGGAGCTGAGGCTCGACTGCAACACTCACAATTAAAGAGAGAGTACAATTGAGCACACGTACACACACACACACACACACACACACACATACACACACACACACACACACACACACACACCCACACACACACACACACACACACACAGTCGCAGACGCAGGCACAGCAGTCACGCGCGTTTTGAGCTCCGCTAAATTGGGTCGTATTGGGTGGTCCTAGGGGTAATCCGAGTGCAACAAACAGGCGTGGGCATAGGCTAAAGTGTCATACTCATTTAAAACCAAAAAGCAGGGAAATACGAGTGATCCCAGAGGAAGAAAGCACAGTAAATAGTGGAAGTGCCAGTGAGGGGAGGCGTTGATAGGCCTAACAGTGGTTGCCACACAGCAGGAAGTCGAGAATTTATCGTAGTGAACTAAAATGCAGTGGGGAGCATATCTACTGGAGGCACCCAAGAAAGGAAGTTAAGTGCAAGGCAAGCAGTGAACAATACGGTGATTGCATAAAGTGAGCCCAATAGAAAAGAAACGAAGAGGTAGTACCCAGCAGTACCCAGCAGGAGCCACGCCAGGAGAATACCCACAGCAGACATCGAATGTAATGTACAAATTCCTAGTTGTGGTTTGCGGGTTTGCAGGTTTCTGGCCCTGAGTTGCCGAAGCTGTGGGACAAATCCCTGCTCGTAGGAGCTGAATTCATAGTATAGTTCATAGTTCGGAA
>WNWK01021253.1:0-34351 GCA_009830355.1 Cherax destructor | reverse complement strand
AGGCTATCCGTAAAATTGATACACCTCACCCCTAGTTCTTCGTATCCACCTTTGTTACGCCGTATCTTTAGCAAGCATAAAGATATTGTCTTTTGTTGGGTCCCTGGTCATGTTGACGTACAGGGCAATGAACAGGCAGACACTGCTGCGCGGTCAGCAGTACATGACCTTCCAGTTTTATATAGAGGTGTTCCTTTTATGGACTATTTTGCGGTCATTGCTACCCACCTTCGCACCCGTTGGCAACAACGCTGGTCTGACCTGCTGAATAACAAACTTCATTCTATTAAACCGGTTATAGGTTTCTGGCCTTCTTCTTGTCACCAATGTCGAGGTTGGGAGACTACACTCTCCCGTCTTCGCATCGGCCACACTCGTCTTACTCACGGGTATCTCATGGAGAGGCTCCCTGCCCCTCTCTGTGAGCATTGTCAGGTTCCAGTGTCTGTTCGACATATCCTGTTGGACTGCTCACTCTATCAACGAGCACGCAGAATTTACCTTCAACGACGTCTTCGCTCTGCGGCCCTTTCTTTACCTTCCCTTCTTGCAGATGGACCCTCCTTTAATCCTGACTCTCTCATTGACTTTTTGACAGAAACTGACTTACTACACAAACTCTGAAGATTATACCTCTAGCACCTCCCTCAGTCCCTTCTACCTCGATCTTTTGCTACCCTCCACCCCTGCACTATCCACCGTCATCTTGCACTCCATACCCTACTAATCGTCCATCTCCCTCTTACAACCCACTCTCCCTGCATCCTACAATAACCTGCAGCGCTGTATAACCCCTGTGGTTTAGCGCTTCTATTTGATTATTATAATAATAATCTGGCAGCAGTAATAATGTTTAATGGTAGTTGTGTCTAAACCTTCAATTGATATTCAGATCAGGCAGTATAGATGGAGGAATGCCTAGTGGGTTTGTAGGAGGTACATGTTATATAAACACAAATCACTACATAACAAATTGATAAATAAGCTGGATAACTTTATTTTATGCACATATTATATTACTGTACTTCAAATTTGTAATAAATTTTGACATTTAGAGGGAGAATATATGTACATATGTGGGGAGGAAAAGCTACACAAGAAATTTTGGATTCAACCTCAAACCTCTTCCAAAAGGCAACTTTTGAAGCACGAATATGTGAAGAACTTATGTATACAGGTTTAGTGCTCTTTTTTTAATATAATACAGGTCGGCCATCACTAATCCGGCATCATTGGGACCTGTAGTGTGCCGGATTAGTGAGTTTGCCGGATTATATAGTGGTTAGGTTAGAATACACTTAATTAACCTATCAATAGAGAGACTGTTACATCTTCCTCATTTTCATCACTGCTTTCAGCTCCACTGGCTTGGTGCTGTGGATTTACAGTCATCTGCACAATTTCTGAGTCAGTATAATGGTGAAATTTGAGTCAGTATAATGATGAAATTTGAAATTATGCTAGCTGAAACTAGTGCCAGATTACTGATGGAACCGGATAACTGATTGCCAGATTAGTGATGGCCAACCTGTACAGCAATGATGATACAAGCATGAAGTGAACAAATATGAAATAGTAACTAAGAATTACAATGCAAAAATCAATAGTTTATTACCACTGTAACTGGATTAGCTATCACAACTTTGTGGTCCAGTCCCTGGACCCATTATGTGCCTCTGTAATCTTTTGACTGCCACCCACACTAGGGGTTTGCTGCATAATTGAGATACAGTAGACCCCCGGATTTCGTCAATAATTCTTTCCAGAAGGCTGTTTGAGTGCCGTTACCGAACGAATTTGTTCCCATAAGGACAAATGTAAATTAGATTAGTCCGTTTCAGACCCCCAAAAATACACCTACAAAAGCACTTACAAAAATACATTTACATAATTGTTCGAGTTGGGAGCAGTACAAAATCCAGGTGTTCATTGTATAAAAAAAAATCGGATACTGAGGCATCTGAAGAAACGACATATTGTACTGGATACCTGGAGAGGGTTCCAGGGGTCAACGCCCCTGCGGCCCGGTCTGTGACCAGGCCTCATGGTGGATCAGGGCCTTATCAACCAGGCCTCACCTAGGGATTGAAAAGTTTACCCTCTGCCCCATCTTCCCTTAATATCATGTGTTTAGTACATTTTTATGAATACAGTGGACCCCCGAGTTTCGTAAAAACTTCACTCCTGAAGTCTGCTCAAGCACCATTACCGAACGAATTTACTCCCTTAAGGAAAAATGTCACGTAGGTTAGTCTATTTCAGACCCCCAAAGATACACTTCCACAAGCACTTACAATATTATACTTACATAACTGTACGATTTCCGGGGTTTACGAAACTTGGGGGTCCACTGTACTAGTAGCATTGCTGATTATATAATTATAATTTTAATTTTTAAAGGGGTGGACCAGTAAGCCAGCAGGCCTCGGTTAGATGGCCAAAAGCTCCAGCTGCGGGTCATGACAACTAAGACCCCCGTCAGGAAACACTTGTCCTGTTGGGTGCACAATTCAGATAATATGTGAAAGAGGTTTTCCAACAGTAACAGTCTGTAGAGTGCTTACAATTTGACAATGTTCCTACTCTCTAAATATTAACCCTCAAAAGGTGGGGAGGGGGTTGCATTGATTCTGGTGAAAATATTTTGATTCAAGGAATTGGAGTTGCCCTCAACTTTGATAAAACAGGTACATTTCATTCACAAGTGCTGTATGACCTCTTGTGTTTAGTGCTTCCTTATATGATATGATTCAAACTCAAGGGGATGCCTTGATGCTAGTACAGAGCTCCTGATCCAATGAACTGGAGCTGCCCCTTCCAAAGATCAAACTCGATTACCTCCCATGCTGCAGCACAGTATGACCCTTAAGGGTTTAGCACTTATGTATGAACCCTACATGTTCAAGTGCTTGAGGGGACTTTCCTTGATGCTGTTGATTAAAGGAACTGCAGTTATTCTATTCCTTGGATCGAATTATATAGCCTCATTTCTCAGGATCTGTATAACCCCTACAGATTTAGTGCTTCCCACAACATAATGAAAATATAATGCATCATCACTCATGATATACGTATACCTTGATGCTGAAACCTTCAAGAGGCACAGTCATATCAGTGAAGGGATCATCATCCAATGAACTGGAGCTACCCCTCTAGCCTGGTAACTGCCCAGGCACTGACTCATGGGTTTAGCGCTTCTCAATGAAAATAACCTTAATGCTGGTGAAAGGGTCTTCAAGGAATTGGAACCACCCTCCACTTCCTAGGATTTAAGTCTATCTCTCAATCTCATGGTTCCGTATGGACTCTGCGGGTTTAGCGTTCCCCAATTATTGACAAGTACAGTATTTGCAGCCAGGGTGAGGCAGTGCTTCCTGCCAGGGTAATTCAATGTTTCCTGCCAGGGTGATTCAATGTTTCCTGCCAGGGTGATTCAATGTTTCCTGCCAGGGTGATTCAATGTTTCCTGCCAGGGTGATTCAATGTTTCCTGCCAGGGTGATTCAATGTTTCCTGCCAGGGTGATTCAATGTTTCCTGCCAGGGTGATTCAATGTTTCCTGCCAGGGTGATTCAATGTTTCCTGCCAGGGTGATTCAATGTTTCCTGCCAGGGTGATTCAATGTTTCCTGCCAGGGTGATTCAATGTTTCCTGCCAGGGTGATTCAATGTTTCCTGCCAGGGTGATTCAATGTTTCCTGCCAGGGTGATTCAATGTTTCCTGCCAGGGTGATTCAATGTTTCCTGCCAGGGTGATTCAATGTTTCCTGCCAGGGTGATTCAATGTTTCCTGCCAGGGTGATTCAATGTTTCCTGCCAGGGTGATTCAATGTTTCCTGCCAGGGTGATTCAATGTTTCCTGCCAGGGTGATTCAATGTTTCCTGCCAGGGTGATTCAATGTTTCCTGCCAGGGTGATTCAATGTTTCCTGCCAGGGTGATTCAATGTTTCCTGCCAGGGTGATTCAATGTTTCCTGCCAGGGTGATTCAATGTTTCCTGCCAGGGTGATTCAATGTTTCCTGCCAGGGTGATTCAATGTTTCCTGCCAGGGTGATTCAATGTTTCCTGCCAGGGTGATTCAATGTTTCCTGCCAGGGTGATTCAATGTTTCCTGCCAGGGTGATTCAATGTTTCCTGCCAGGGTGATTCAATGTTTCCTGCCAGGGTGATTCAATGTTTCCTGCCAGGGTGAGGAGGAGGCAATGTTTCCTGCCAGGGTGAGGAGGAGGCAATGTTTCCTGCCAGGGTGAGGAGGAGGCAATGTTTCCTGCCAGGGTGAGGAGGAGGCAATGTTTCCTGCCAGGGTGAGGCGGAGGCAATGTTTCCTGCCAGGGTGAGGCGAGGCAGTGTTTCCTGCCAGGGTGAGGCGAGGCAGTGTTTCCTGCCAGGGTGAGGCGAGGCAGTGTTTCCTGCCAGGGTGAGGCGAGGCAGTGTTTCCTGCCAGGGTGAGGCGAGGCAGTGTTTCCTGCCAGGGTGAGGCGAGGCAGTGTTACCTGCCAGGATGAGGCGAGGCAGTGTTTCCTGCCAGGGTGAGGCGAGGCAGTGTTTCCTGCCAGGGTGAGGCGAGGCAGTGTTTCCTGCCAGGGTGAGGCGAGGCAGTGTTTCCTGCCAGGGTGAGGCGAGGCAGTGTTTCCTGCCAGGGTGAGGCGAGGCAGTGTTTCCTGCCAGGGTGAGGCGAGGCAGTGTTTCCTGCCAGGGTGAGGCGAGGCAGTGTTTCCTGCCAGGGTGCTGTGTTTGCTTGATCCTTTAGTCCCTTCAAGGAAATAATAATAATCCTAGTAAGTTTCCTAAACCTTAATTACTGGTTTTTGACCTTTTGAAACACTGTAATCGGATTATTAACCTGGAGGGTTATCAACCCAGGAATAGTAATCAGTATGGTTTACCAGCGAAGAGGCGGAGCCAGGAGATGTGACCACAAATAGGTAAACAGGTAAGTACTACCACTGAAGTCTCACTCCCAAATTTCACACCCAGGTACATCCTGACTGCAAGATACAATACTTCCAGTGGCAAGCAGGGGCACGGCACGATGGGTAGAGTACCAAGAATTCATTAAGTGTAAAGGGACCAGGACTCGTTAACACCTTCATGCACAAGGGGTATTACTAACAATTCGCTGTCTTCAAGAAGGAGCGTCATAAGTTCCCTAGCAGTTTTTGATCACCCCAGGATGTGGTGCTTACGTTAGCTTGCAGTTGACGGCCACCAACAGCCTGGTCGATCAGGCCAGCAACCAGGAGGCCTAGTCTGAGATCGGGCCGCGGGGGCGGTGACGCAAACAGATATAAAACATGTCCTTCAGTTGTGAGCCAAAAGCACTACCACTTGGGCCACGAATCACCTACCTCGCCGACTATTAAAACTGTGTATGAAGTTTACATCCACATCCAGTTTACTTGACTATCCTGAGACTGAAAATATCTTTCCCATCGTCCCTGAGACTGTATAGATAAAATGCCTTTGTTTCTGGTCTTTCCGTTTCAATATGTTTGCTACTATCATATAAATTTCTTGGAGTACCTTGTATATCATAAGCATATCTTCGTTATTTATCATTAATGGATTCTGCTTAGGTATTCCGTGGCTCGGTTGGTAACGCACTCAGCTGACATACTGAATGTCCGGGTTCGATCCCTGGCACGAGTGGAAATGGTTATGTTTCCTTATATCTGCTGCCCCTGTTCACCTAGCTATAAGAAGGTACCTGGGTGTTGGTCTCCTTACACCTGCTGCTCCTGTTCACCTGGGTGTAAGTCGACTGTTGTGGGTGGCATCCCGGGGGGTGGTAGTATACCTTTAATAGGGCTGGGCTTTGAAATGAGCTGAAACACGATAACAACTCTTAGCCTGTAAAACTGATTTGTGTAAAAACAAAACAAAAAATAGGAATGGAGTTAGGGGAGTGTCTGACAATTGAAGTTTGGCGCCTAGCTGAAGATACACTCTCAAGGTCAACCAAAATGTTGGTTTGATATTAAGATATGATTAAATGCTTGCCAGGGCACACTTACCACAAGTATGGTTAAAAGGCACTACATTTAGACCAAACTTTTGTTATAGACTATGTATCGCCCTGTTTACAGTGTAGCATTGTCTATAAAGACTGTACACTTCACCAAAGAAACATATGTTTAGAATAGTGTTCACTTTTCTAGAGCAAAGAGACGTATGTAAATGTTACAAGTGTCAAAGATATTAAACCCTTTGTGGTGAGTAAGAATATTAACAAGTGGTGGATGGCAACCAGGAAGCGTCAGACTAACTTAGTAATGTGTTAACACAGCTGTGGCAGTCTCGCTCCATCTCTCCCTCAAACACTAACTTGTTTATTCTCTGTTATACTCGATTATACAAGCTGTAAGTGTGAGTTAATATTTCTCCGCTTGTGAGGTAGGTGTTGTGATTATTATTTTTAAAAATCCGCCCTAAAATGAGTGATCATTCACGAGGCTTGTGGTTTTAATAAGAGGAAAAGTGTGGTTTGTGTCACTCAAATGGACCTGTTGACAACAAGACTTATACTGCCACACTAAGGTCATGATGGGCTCTTGATCCGAAGAATTCCAACCACACCCTTTTGGGTTATCCAAGGTTCTCTACACATATGCTGCTATGGATGATAATCTACGTAACTGTATTTGTGTATACCTGAATAGACTTACTCCTTGGATCAAGTCTGATTTGCCTCAGTCGTTTCCCCGAGTCAGCCATCCAAGAAGGTCACCATCAACTGTCTTATTTCTACTGTGGTCCTTCAATCTTGTCCTCAGGATGCGACCCACACCAGTCGGCTAACACCCAGGGACCTACTTACCTTCAGGTGAACAAGAACAGCAGGTGCTGGGAGACTAACACCCAGGTACCTGCTTATTGCTAGATGAACAAGAACAGCAGGTGCTGGGAGACTTAACACTCAGGTACCTACTTATTGCTAGATGAACAAGAACAGCAGGTGCTGGGAGACTTAACACTCAGGTACCTACTTATTGCTAGATGAACGGGGACAACAGGTGCTGGGAGACTTAACACTCAGGTACCTACTTATTGCTGGGTGAACGGGGACAACAGGTGCTGGGAGACTAACACCCAGGTACCTACTTATTGCTAGGTGAACGGGAACAACAGATGCTGGGAGACTAACACTCAGGTACCTACTTACCTCCAGGTGAACAAGAACAGCAGGTGCTGGGAGACTAACACCCAGGTACCTGCTTATTGCTAGGTGAACAAGAACAGCAGGTGCTGGGAGACTTAACACTCAGGTACCTACTTATTGCTAGATGAACGGGGACAACAGGTGCTGGGAGACTTAACATTCAGGTACCTACTTATTGCTGGGTGAACGGGGACAACAGGTGCTGGGAGACTAACACCCAGGTACCTACTTATTGCTAGGTGAACGGGAACAACAGATGCTGGGAGACTAACACCCAGGTACCTACTTACCGCTAGGTAAACAAGACAGCAGGTGTTGGGAGACTAACACCCAGGTACCTACTTACCGCTAGGTAAACAAGATAGCAGGTGCTAGGAAACGGCCAACGTTTCCACCCGTGCCGGGGATTTAACGCCAGTCACTTAGCGTGTGAGGCGAGAGCATTGCCAGCTGAGCCACGGGACACCCTATAGTAGTAGTAAAGTAAATACTAATCAATACTAAGCAATATTAATCATGTCATTACTAATCCTTTTAATCTTCAGCGACCTTCATACTAGTTTCTGACCTCTTGAAAAAATAATTTACTCGGATTATTAACCTTTAAGGTTAGCAACCAATTAAAGTCAATAATTTCCTACAATATAATGTTGCATTATAATGGATTCTCAAGTTTGATATAAAACTTAAATTAACATTACTGCCTCATTATTATTATTATTTAATATATCATTCCTGGTGTATTACCTGGAGGGGGTTTCAGGGGTCAACGCCCCCCTCGGCCCGGTCTGTGACCAGCCCCTTTTAATTGCACTGCATAATTTACTCTTTTAAAGTAATATATCAATTAACATTACTCCTAACGTTATTACTTTCATAATTATTAATTAATACCATTCTTCCAGTTATATCAATGTTGATTTTTACGATTATTAGTTTTACGATTAATATTATTACGATTATTTTTATGATTATCACTATTGAACCATTATACATTGTGGTCCATGAATGTTGCTGTGTCATGCTGAACTTCAGCTCCTCTCTGACCTCAACACAGATCAAGACTGAAAATATTACCCAGCTAACCCGTGGCCTGGTAGGCAACGCTCTCGCTTTGCACACAGTGTCCGTGGTTCGATCCCCGGCAAGGGTGGAAACATTAGGCATGTTTCATTACGCCTGATGTCCCGTTCACCTAGCAAGAAAGTAGGTACCTGTGTGTTAGTCGACTGGTGTGGGTCGCATCCTGGGGGACAAGATTGAGGACCCCCAATGAAAATAAGGCAAACAGTCCCTCGATGACGCACTGATTTTCTTGGGTTATCCTGGTGGCTAACCCTCCGGGGTTAAAAATCTGATATATTATCTAACCACGTAACTCTTATCTTCAGCAACGTCAAGAATATATCAGGATTCAGCTTCAATGTTAGATCCCTAAGTAGACATTCAAAAATGAAATAAAATCTAAGTTAACCAGCCTAATAAAAATGTTAAGTAAAAGGACACAAATGCAACTAATGTGACATTTTATTGTGGCAACGTTTCGCTCTCCAGGAGCTTTCTCAAGCCGAAACGTTGCCACAATAAAATGTCACATTAGTTGCATTTGTGTCCTTTTACTTAACATATTGTCGGTAATTCTACCAATATTATTACTAATAAAAATGTATCTAGAAATTTGCTGAAAATATTATGTGAGAAATCAATGTTTGGTTTTGAGTGATGGGTTGCTGGTGCTACTCCAAGCAGTGATGATTGTGAATGATGGGTTGCTGGTGCTACTCCAAGCAGTGATGATTGTGAATGATGGGTTGCTGGTGCTACTTCAAGCAGTGATGATTGTGAATGATGGGTTGCTGGTGCTACTTCAAGCAGTGATGATTGTGAATGATGGGTTACTGGTGCTACTCCAAGCAGTGATGATTGTGAATGATGGGTTACTGGTGCTACTCCAAGCAGTGATGATTGTGAATGATGGGTTGCTGGTGCTACTTCAAGCAGTGATGATTGTGAATGATGGGTTGCTGGTGCTACTTCAAGCAGTGATGATTGTGAATGATGGGTTGCTGGTGCTACTTCAAGCAGTGATGATTTTGAATGATGGGTTGCTGGTGCTACTTCAGGCAGTGATGATTGTGAATGATGGGTTGCTGGTGCTACTCCAAGCAGTGATGATTGTGAATGATGGGTTGCTGGTGCTACTCCAAGCAGTGATGATTGTGAATGATGGGTTGCTGGTGCTACTCCAAGCAGTGATGATTGTGAATGATGGGTTGCTGGTGCTACTCCAAGCAGTGATGATTGTGAGTGATGGGTTGCTGGTGCTACTTCAAGCAGTGATGATTGTGAGTGATGGGTTGCTGGTGCTACTCCAAGCAGTGATGATTGTGAGTGATGGGTTGCTGGTGCTACTTCAAGCAGTGATGATTGTGAGTGATGGGTTGCTGGTGCTACTCCAAGCAGTGATGATTGTGAGTGATGGGTTGCTGGTGCTACTTCAAGCAGTGATGATTGTGAGTGATGGGTTGCTGGTGCTACTCCAAGCAGTGATGATTGTGAGTGATGGGTTGCTGGTGCTACTTCAAGCAGTGATGATTGTGAGTAATGGGTTGCTGGTGCTACTCCAAGCAGTGATGATTGTGAGTGATGGGTTGCTGGTGCTACTCCAAGCAGTGATGATTGTGAGTGATGGGTTGCTGGTGCTACTCCAAGCAGTGATGATTGTGAGTGATGGGTTGCTGGTGCTACTCCAAGCAGTGATGATTGTGAGTGATGGGTTGCTGGTGCTACTTCAAGCAGTGATGATTGTGAGTGATGGGTTGCTGGTGCTACTCCAAGCAGTGATGATTGTGAGTGATGGGTTGCTGGTGCTACTTCAAGCAGTGATGATTGTGAGTGATGGGTTGCTGGTGCTACTCCAAGCAGTGATGATTGTGAGTGATGGGTTGCTGGTGCTACTCCAAGCAGTGATGATTGTGAGTGATGGGTTGCTGGTGCTACTCCAAGCAGTGATGATTGTGAGTGATGGGTTGCTGGTGCTACTCCAAGCAGTGATGATTGTGAGTGATGGGTTGCTGGTGCTACTCCAAGCAGTGATGATTGTGAGTGATGGGTTGCTGGTGCTACTCCAAGCAGTGATGATTGTGAGTGATGGGTTGCTGGTGCTACTCCAAGCAGTGATGATTGTGAATGATGGGTTGCTGGTGCTACTCCAAGCAGTGATGATTTTATCCCATATCGCCATTGCTAACTTTTTTTGTTATTGAACTGGATGCCGGAGTAGCGTCAACAATGTTTTGCTCAATAGTGTTGTAATGGGGGGGTAATCAGGTATTCGAAGAAAGTTAAGTTTATAAACACTTTTAAGCATAGATCAAGTCTCTTCAACTACATCCTCATCTCTTAATACAAGATTTTTTTTTTTCAAAATTAGATGCACTACGCTGAGTGACTATAATATTTTAGATAATTAAAGCAAGAGTTGAGTTAAATATATTTACCCAACACTCATCACGCAGTATAGTTGTCTTGTCATACTCTCCACAAGGAACGTGAGAATTATGTCCCTCGTCTTCATGACTGGCTAAATAATAATAATAATAATTTTAATTTCTACAAGTACGTACATGATACAACTTATACTGGCCTACGTGACATCAATGACATACTATATAGAAAGCCCCTTGTTATGCAGAGCATTTCCCGCAACTTAAGTTAATTTTGTCCCCAGGATGCGACTCATACCAGTCAGCTAACACCCAGGTTCCTACTCACTGCTAGGTGAACAGGGACAGCAGATGTGTTAAAGAAACAGTGTTTTTCCACCCGTACAGGGGATCGAACCACGGGCACTAAATATTTGATCTGAGTGCACTACCAACTCAGCTACGGGTACTCTTAAACAAGGGAAAAGTACTGTAGTACCTGGAGTTTACCTGGAGAGAGTTCCAGGGGTCAACGCCCCTGTGGCCCGGTCTGTGACCAGGCCTCATGTTGGATCAGAGCCTGATCAACCAGGCTGTTACTGGTGGCCGCACGCAGTCCAACGTACGAACCACAGCCTGGCTGGTCAGGTACCGACTTTAGGTGCCTGTCCAGTGCCTGCTTGAAGACAGCCAGGGATCTATTGGTAATCCCCCTGATGTACGCTGTAAGGCAGTTGAATAACGCAACTTGTCATTTTTTCTGCTTACTCGCTATTAACACTGTACCCTACAATTATACCTTGGTCAACGCCCTCGCGGCCCGGTCCATGACCAGACCTCGTGGTGGATCAGGGCCCTGATCAACCAGGCTGTTACTGCTGGCCGCACGTGAACCGACGTACGAACTACAGCTCGGCTGGTTAGATAATGACTTGAGGTGTCTGACCATCTCCCTCTTGAAAACAGCCAGGGGTCTATTGGTAATACGCCTTAAGTATGCTGGGAGGCAGTTGAACAGTCTTGGGACCCTGACACTTATTGTGTGTTGTCTCAGTGTACTCATGGCGCCTCTGCTTTTCATTGGTGGGATGTTGCAACGCCAGCAGAGTCTTTTGCTTTCGTAGGGAGTGAGTTTAGTGTTCAAATTTGGTACTAATCCCTCTAGGATTCTGATCAACCAGGCTGTTACTGCTGATCGCACGTAAACCGACGCACGAATCACAGCCAATGGAATATGACAAATATTTTATGACAAGCGTAGCCGTCCATGCAATAAATGGTGGCAATCGCGTGTGCCCAGAGAGAGAGAGAGACAAGAAGCGAGCATTATACAGGGGTTAAAAATAGATATGATGTCGATTTCATGTCCGTGAAATTTGAATATGCAGGAAAACACATGGCTAGCTATTGTTCACACCATGTAACGTATGTAAGAGGGTAGCAGCACATTGCGGGTTTGCCCCCCCCCCAATCTTTTGTATAACAAGACGTGGTGGTAATGGTTTTATTGAGCTTCATAATGACTGCATCAACATATTTAGTTAACATCCATCACAGTGTTATGTTATACTCAATCACACTGTTATGTTATACTCAATCACACTGTTATGTTATACTCAATCACACTGTTATGTTATACTCAATCACACTGTTATGTTATACTCAATCACACTGTTATGTTATACTCAATCACACTGTTATGTTATACTCAATCACACTGTTATGTTATACTCAATCACACTGTTATGTTATACTCAATCACACTGTTATGTTATACTCAAACAAACAAACAAACAAACAAATTTTATTTCATTGCAGGTTACATGGGTATTGGAAGTTACAATGTAAATTGAGTGCAAGGAGAGCCACTGACATGCCATGGCATTAGGGGCAGCTTATTCTAGTCCTTAAAAACTAGGTACTTAATATTAGAGAAATTTATTGAGTTTATTCTAGTTAAAAATTATTTTCAAAATTACAATATGATGAAATTTTACTGTTTAAATTATTATATAATGATATTAGATCTTAGATTGTTACAGGTGTTAAGATTCTTGAATGATAATATGGAATTGAGATTATCTTATCTTAAGGAAAATAACATTGAGCATTTTTGACATTAACTTATAATATGAGTAGGGGGTAACATAATAGTAACATATTATTAAAAATTGAGATTATCGTATAGGAAAGTAACAATGAGCATTTTTCAAAGTAGTTTATAGCATGATCATTTAGGTTTGGGTGAGTAGGTGGTTTTTTGAGTTGAGTCTTAAATTGATTTTCAGACAAGATTATCTTAATATTTACTGGTAATGAATTCCAGATTCTGGGGCCCTTTATGTGCATAGAATTTTTACATAGGTTGATATGAACACGGGGTATATCAAAAAGTGATCTGTGTCGTGTGTTGTGGTCATGGGTCCTATTAAAGTTGGTGAGGAGAGTTTTGAGCAGAGGGTTTATATTAGAGTGTAAAGTTTTATATATGTAGTAGGCACAAGAGTAAGTATGAATGTTCTTTACGGTGAGTAGTTTGAGACTTTTGAATATTGGTGGAGTATGCTGTCTAGAGTGGGAATTTGTTATCATTCTGACTGCGGCCTTTTGTTGTGTTATGAGTGGTCTAAGGTGATTTAACGTTGTTGATCCCCATGCACAGATTCCATAGGTGAGATACGGGTAGATAAGTGAATGATAGAGTGCAAGGAGAGCTGATTGAGGTACATAATAGCGTATCTTTGATAATATGCCTACTGTCTTCGAGATTTTCTTGGAAATTTGTTGTATATGTGTTTGGAATTTAAGGCTACTGTCAAGGTGGATTCCTAGGAATTTTCCCTCTGCGAGTCTTGTGATGGGTGTACCATTAAGTGTTATGTTAAGTGGAACATTTGTGACTTTGCTTCCAAACTGTATGAAGTAGGTCTTGTCAGTATTGAGAGTAAGCTTGTTAGTCGTCATCCATGTTGATATTTTCTGTAATTCGGCATTAACAGTGTTGGCCAGTATAACTGGATTTGGGTGAGAGAAGACATATGTTGTGTCATCTGCAAATAAAATGGGTTTGAGTAGTTGTGATGCATTCGGTAGGTCATTTATGTAAATGAGGAATAGGAGTGGCCCCAGGACACTTCCTTGAGGGACTCAGATTGTAATTGGTTGTGTGGAAGAGTTCTCTCCATTTGTGTACACGTATTGGCTTTGTTGGTGAGGTATGATTTTAGGTAGTTGAGTGGGTGCCCCCTTATACCATAGTGTGCTAATTTTGTGAGCAGTAAATCATGGTCGACTGTATCAAAAGCTTTGCGGAGATCAATGAAGATTCCCAGTGGGACTTCTTTTTCTCAAGTGCTGTATATATTAACTCCAACATGTGTGTAATAGCATCGTTTGTGCTCTTGTTTGTCCTGAATCCAAATTGACGGGTTGAGTACATTGTGTGAGACGAGGTAGGAATAGATTTGTCTATGAATTAATTTTTCGAAGATTTTAGAAAGCAATGGTAAATTAGAAATTGGTCTATAATTATTCAGGTCTGTTTGATCACCTCCTTTGTGGATCGGGGTGACCCTAGCTATTTTGAGAATTGATGGAAAGGTAGAGGCTTCAATGGATTTATTGAATAGTGTTGCTATGATTGGTGACAGTACCTGTGAAGCTTTTTTGTACATAAAAGTTGGTAGGCTGTTTATGTCTCCTGCCTTGTTTTTAAGGGTGTTGATTATGAGCGAGACTTCAATTGGGTTGGTAGGAGCTAGGAATAGCGTATTAGGGTAGGTGTTTGTGAGGTAGTCTGTTGACGGGTGTTTGAGCTTGGGATTTTACTCGCTAGATTCTTTCCTATGGTGGAGAAGAAAACATTAAGTCTGTTTGCTGTCTCAGTAGGTGAGAGTAGGGGTTCATCTGCTCTTGATAATTTGATGGTGTTGTTTTTCGCTATCTTATTATTTCCTAGAATTGCAGATAGGGTCTTCCAGGTCTTTTTCATATCACCTTTTATGTTCTGGAGTCTGTTCTCATAATACAATTTTTTTGATCTCCTTATCAGGCTGGTAAGGGTTGATGAGTAGCGTTTGGATTGTTCTCTGGTTATTAGACCCCTTCTGTATTGTTTTTCATATTGGTGCCTTTTGTTAATGGATTTAAGGATGCTGGGTGTTAGCCAGGGATTGTTAAGTCTCTTAGCTGTGATCTGTTTAGTTTTTTTAGGGCAATGTTTGTTATAGAGGTGGTGGGTTTTGTTAAGGAAATTCTTGATGCATTCATTAGTATCTGTATATGTTTCTAACTCGGTATGTTATACTCAATCACACTGTTATGTTATACTCAATCACACTGTTATGTTATACTCAATCACACTGTTATGTTATACTCCATTACAGTATGTTTTGTTATACTCCACTAGTCCCAATCTGCACACGAAAATCACTCCCTACGAAAGCAAGGCTCGGCAGGGTCGTGGGAACAAGTTGTAGGGTCGTGGGAACAAGTTGTAGGATCGTGGAAACAAGTTGTAGGGTCGTGGGAACAAGTTGTAGGGTCGTGGGAACATGTTGTAGGGTCGTGGGAACAAGTTGTAGGATCGTGGAAACAAGTTGTAGGGTCGTGGGAACATGTTGTAGGGTCGTGGGAACAAGTTGTAGGATCGTGGGAACAAGTTGTAGTGTCGTGGGAACAAGTTGTAGGGTCGTGGGAACATGTTGTAGGGTCGTGGGAACAAGTTGTAGGATCGTGGGAACATGTTGTAGGGTCGTGGGAACAAGTTGTAGGGTCGTGGGAACAAGTTGTAGGGTCGTGGGAACAAGTTGTAGGGTCGTGGGAACAAGTTGTAGGGGCGTGGGAACAAGTTGTAGGGTCGTGGGAACAAGTTGTAGGATCGTGGGAACATGTAGGGTCGTGGGAACAAGTTGTAGGGGCGTGGGAACAAGTTGTAGGGGCGTGGGAACAATTTGTAGGATCGTGGGAACAAGTTGTTGGAGGCATTGGACTATTAATAATATTACTTGGAAGTTCTAAATCCATATTAATAATAATAATATTTCTATAAAGTTACATAATATAATTGAGAATTATACAGCACTTTAGGCGCTGTATAATCCTACTGGTTTAGCGCTTCCCCTTGATTATAATAATAATAATACAGCACTTGAAGAATGCAGTTTATTGAGTTTTTTCCTGAACATTAACTCCAATTTCTTGGTTCAAGAGCCCTTTGCTGACATCAAGGCACCCTTGAGAGGATATAGGTTAAGGGGGAGGGGGGTATAGGAGCATATTAGCTAGTGTGGGTGGGAGTGAGTTGTTTGGCTTGGATTATTATCATTTGGGGAAGTGCTAAACCTGTAGGGATGATACAGTGTTCTTGGAATGAGAGGTAATCAGTTTTGATCCAGGAAAATAGATTTTGCTGGATAGTGGAGCTTAACCCTTAAACAACCTAGTTTTAGGCCCAGATGTTGGAGCTCAACCTCAAGGAGCTGGAGGTCAACACACTCAATAGGCCCAGATGCCTTCAATAGGCCCAGGAGCTGGTGCTCAATGCCCTCAACAGGCCTAGGAGCTGAAGCTAATCACCCTCAATAAATCCAACACCCCTCTTATATATATACTATATTGTTGTTCTCTAAGCCCATTCATCACCTATCAGTGTAACATTAACTTTTTTTTTTTTCTGACCCTAAAGAGTAGGATGCACCTGACGCTGATGTATGGAGCACTGGTGGTGTGGGTGGGGATGACCAGTTTGGGATCTGCTACAGTCCATGAACCCAAAGTCCATTTTTACTTCAATAACTCACTCATCAACATCATTGATCTTAAAGAAAGTGAAGAGAAACAGGTCACCTTCTATATTAATGATCTGCCTTCACAGGTCTTTGGAGACTTGTTAATAAAGGTAAGTATCACCTTTCCATAATCTTTTTTTTAAAAGTTATGTATAATATGCATTAGTGCAGAGGGCTGTAGCTGGGACAACAATGCTGTCTTAATATAGCTACAGGAGTACAGTGGTACCTCGAGTTACGAGCTTAATTAGTTTCAGAAGGCTGTTCGAGTGCTGATACCGAACGAATTTGTTCCCATAAGGAATAATGTAAATTAGATTAATCCATTTCAGACCCCAAAAATACACTTACAAAAGCACTTACAGAAATACAGTGGACCCCCGAGTAACGCAAAAACTTCATTCCAGAAGCCTGCTCAAGTGCCATTACCGAACGAATTTACTACTTTAAGAAATAATGTCAAGTAGGTTAGTCCATTTCAGACCCCCAAAAATACACTTACAAAAGCACTTACAATATTATACTTACATAATTGTACGATTTCCGGGGTGTTCGTAACTCGGGGGTCCACTGTAGACTTACATAATTGTTCGAGTTGGGAGCTGCTCGTATGTTGAGGTACCACTGTACTCTTTTAAAGTGAGGGTGTTATAAAAGCAGCATTTCTTCCTAAAGCCTCTTTTTTAACACTACAATGCATTGTTAACTTCAGTACTGATGATAAAATTACGATTTTAGTATGGAATTTTTATGACTTACTACAAATCTGTTAGTTTTGTTTAAAAACTCTGGCAAGCCCTTAATAGTTAATTTCCTAATGACAGGCCTTTTAGTACTATCATCCTCCTTACATTTTTTTTCCAGTGCAACTCTTTATTCTTCAAGTTTAATTAACTCTTGGAAACATACTGTACAATGACAAAATGCCCATACAAAATGAAACATACACACAAGCAGATTATTATTACATTTTAGGGATTATTTTGCACCTATGGAATGAGAGGCAATCAGATTTGAGTCAAGGAAAGAAGGTAGCTCCAATTCTTTGAATCAAGAGTCCTTCATAAGCATCAAGGCACTTCCTATGAAAGGTTCACACAAACCAAGAAATCCCATATATACTATGCATTATTATTATAATAAAAAAGAAGCACTAAACCCACTAGGGTCTATTTTCTGTGCAAGTATATCATTAAAATAATTATTCTTTACCTTTTAAAAGTTCCCTATCTGTTAACTGCTTCAAGAAATGTAATTTAAGTTTATAAAGATTGAACACAAATATCAAATATATCTCATAAACCTACCTATCCAGATTCCAGTAAGTAATTCTTGTGCAATTTGTATCTCAACTATGCCCTACCTCTCCAAGAATGTCATTGGTCAGACTGTCAATACTCTTATGTGTTATTGTTTACTCATATTAACATTGCTGTTAGAAATAGACAAAGTATTGTTACTTAGAGCAATCATTGTATTGATAATCTTATCCTCAAATTAGTTATCCAAATAAATTAGTTGTTAACCTCAGCATTCACATAATCTGCCTTGAAATAATCATTGTAGTTTTAATCAGCCTGAAATGCATTGCATAACTAAGGACCTTAATATGTAAGAAATTACCAGTATAAAACAAATATCTGTAAAACTGTTTCTTGGAAATAATTTATTTATTTATTTTATTTTATAGTACATACAGTATATTTCCCACAAGGAATGTTCTTAAGGTTGTAGGTATCATTGGAAACAAGGTTCCAACTTTCAGAACTATTATCACATGTAAATCACTGCTACCACTGTATACTTTTCTCCTACTTTCTTCTACCAAGGTAATTATATATACAGTATCCTTAATATTCACAATTTTTTACGTAATGTTATTACTGTACATAGTATGAACCTATATCTTAATTAAATTTGTGTAGACTTTGCTCTTGATGTACATATTAAGAAAAAATTTTCTCGAATACAATGCCCTGACAGTGTGTGTATAAGCTGTGTGAATTAATTTTTTTATTTGTAAAACGTAATTGTAATTTAATTATATACTAGGATGAGAGTGATGACTATTTGGATCACCTTATGATAGCACCAAACAAGATTTCCTTGAATACTTCCATCAGTAAAGCAGAGGACAAAGTCTCAGAGAATGGCATATTTGAAGGATCATTTAATGTTACTGGCAGATTCCTTGGCTTTACTAATATCAAGATGGTGCTCATTGGTGGCAATGACAGTGAACTGCTTGTTGGTAAACCCATCCTTGTGAAGGTAAGCTTTTCATGTAGCATATCATGGTCTGGTGGCTAGAGCTCTTGTTTCACACACGGAGGGCCCGGGTTCGATTCCCGGCGGGTAGAAACATTTCGACGTGTTTCCTTACACCTGTTGTCATGTTCACCTAGCAGCAAATAGGTACCTGGGTTGTTAGTCGACTGGTGTGGGTCGCATCCTGGGGGGACAAGATTAAGGACCCCAATGGAAATAAGACAGACAGTCTTCGATGACGCACTGACTTTCTTGGGTTATCCTGGGTGGCTAACCCTCTGGGGTTAAAAATCCGAAGAAATCTTATCTTTATCTTAACAATATTGTATAAACTTAAGTCTTCATTAATTCTATTAAATAATTTATATCTTGACCACTTGCATATGCAGTTCAGTACTGTATACAGTAGAACCCCCATATCCATTGATTCGGTATCCATGGTTTCTGTTATCCACGGTTTACAGTGCCCCAAAAATTCCTCTTAATTTTGCATAATATTGACCACAAAGTGCAAAAGTAGAAAAGCTGGCAGTTCTTCAAAGCCGTGAAGTGCTTCCCATCAGTGAAAGTGATAATTCTCCACTTATTGTGTATAATTTATCAATTAAACTTTATACGTAATAGGGATGTATAGGACTTAATATATATGGGGTTTGCTACTATCCGCGGTTTCGGTATCCACGGCAGGTCCTCTGGAATGTATGCCCCATGGATACGGGGGTCCTACTGTATTCCATTTTTAACACCAGCCATCTTCCACTAAGGTTGGGTGATCAAAGAAAACAAAAAGAAACATTCACCATCATCATTCACTATTTGTCTTGCAATAAGTTGCACAGACATTATACTGCAAATGACCTTGACCTTGAAAACTGCAGCATCCTCACCCTCCTTCAGAGTGCAGGCACAGTGCTTCCCTCCCTTAGGACTCAAGTCCAGCTGACTAGTTGTTATGAATCCTTCATATTATTATTTAAAATAAAATAAGTGCTAAACTTAGAAGGATCATACTACAAAACTTAATAGTCAAGTAGCAAGGTTTTATATAAAAATTCTAGGCTCTTGCTGACAAACTTGGTTATTTTTCAACTTTGCATGCACAATATTTTCTCCCACATCTGTAACTGTAAGCATCATTGTGCTCTGCATAACTAAGGGACTTTCCATGTGAGAGATGTAATGTTACCCAATTTTGTATAAATGATGTAACATGTTGAAATAGATTGATTGATCGATTAAGTTTCTGTCTTTTTTAGGTACAACGAGGAGAGCGAGTACTAGACAAAATCTTCATTCATGTTGTGATTGCTCTGGTGATTGTGGCATATATCAATATGGGCTGTGCTATAGACCTTAAGGTCATCAAAGACACACTCCGGCATCCTGTAGCTCCTGCTATTGGCCTCTTCTCACAGTACTTGTTTATGCCACTTGTGAGTCCTCTTATAAGGTGTTACAGTACTCTGAGGAGACATTTCTCAATATACTGGATCTTAACAAAATCTTATTAACCACAATATTAGTTAAGACTCTAAATTACTGTAATACAGTAACTTATTATCACTGATAGAAATATATTGCCCTCTATTTATATAATCCTTGTACTACTGTGTTTCCCAAAAATTTCAAACTTACCATTAACTAAAATTATATGAGAGAGGTGTGTTGCACATGCTGTGTTGATTTCATTCAACAAGATGTATTGTTAAATTTTTACTTGACTTCCAGATATCTTATGCTATTGGCTATGGAATCTTCTATGACACGCCAGAAATGTGGCTTGGACTGTTCTTAACTGGGTGCTCCCCAGGTGGTGGTGGATCCAACATGTGGACATACTTACTGGGTGGCTCCCTTGACCTCTCTGTCACCATGACTTTCATCTCTACTGTTGGTGCTTTTGCTGCTCTCCCACTCTGGGTGTATGCACTTGCCAGAACCATCTTTCATGGTACTATACATAGTTTTGTTAATGCATAAAAACTATTGAGGTTAAATAGATGATTATGATGAAACAGAACCTAAGAAGTGTAACAGGAAAACAAATACAGGAATACTGAGGAAATAATAATATTGAAATAAAAAAGTAAGGTGGCTGTAACATTAATGAAAAGAGTGTACAGTGTATAAGATTAGATAATTATAGTACTTCAGTAATATGACAGAAAAGAGTGAGAAATGTGTTTCAGGTCATCAAAAAGAAAGCCAGAGATTTGAAACTTGGAGTAGAATGGGTCAAGGAAAATAAAGTATGGTACTGTTCTCTAACTGGTTTGAATCTGAAGCTGAAGCATTTTTATGTGGCAGAAAAGCAGTATAATAAGGATACATACATGTAGGACAAATTGAGTAATTTTATGAAGGGATACATAAGCAAATAAGCATACTACTTAAAAAAGGGTAGTGCTGTTATTATAACTTAATAACCTTATTATTATACTTATAACTTATTAAACTACAGTATTGGGAAGGCTTCTCCATGGAAAATAGTTCAATGACTAAATGTACCCCAATTCAAAACGATGCTAAAAAACCACCTTCTCACCCAAAGCTAAATGCTCAATATCAAACATTCCCAACAAAGTAGAATAATCACTTAATGTAAAAACCTGACTAATCACTTAAATGTAAAAACCTGTTATGAATAATACTTACTAAGCTAACTATTTCCATAACATTTACATTATAATGACCACGTAAACTGTAACTGCAATGAAACTAATTGTTTTAAATTGTTAACTCACTCAATTAGTTGCATTGCTACAATTAATTGATATGTTCAACTTATATTCAAACTTTATAACTTAGATATGCAATTATACTTTTTTTATATATTATCAACCATAACTTTTTACCATGTAGTCTAGAATTAAGTAGACCTAAGAATGCCCGCAATGCACAGCATATTAGGGGCTTTTGGCATGTACATCTCATTAATAACTATGTTTCTTGTCTACCATGTATCATTGTACCATGTCTCAATAAAGTATTATTATTATTATTATTATTATAATGTTTTTTAAAGTCAATAAAAAAAAACAGAAAAGGAGAGAATACCAATAGATAGAATAGATGAATGGAAAAATGTAGGTGGTGCCAACACTTTTGTATAGGTGTGAGATATGGGCTTCAAATGTTTCAGGAAGGAGGAGGCTGGAGGCAGTAGAAATGTCATGTTTAAGAGCAATCTGTAGTGGTGAATATTATTCAGAGAATTTAGAGCTTAGAAATTAGATGATGTGGGGTTACTAAAGATATGTGATAATTCAGAGGGCTGAGGAGGAATTGTGAGGTAGTTTGTGCATTTAGAAAGGAAGGAGCAGAATAGGATGACCAAGGGGATGTATAATTCTGGGGTGGAGGGAAGAAGTGGTAGTTGTCATTCCAGGAAGAGTTCGAGGGAGGGGAGGTAAAGGAGGTTCTGAGTGCTGTGATTTTGAGCATCCAATATTCTTGTGAGTCTGTAAGATTGAAGTGAATGAAGAAAAATGGTTTTTATTTCTTAACATGCTGTTGGAGTGTAAGCAAGGTGACATTTATGAAGATATTCAAGGGGAAACCAGTTAGCCAGACTTGAGTCCCAGAAGTGGAAAGGACAGTGCCTGCACTCTGAAGGAGGGGTGGGAATGTTGCAGTTAAGATGGTTATTTAAATTGTGATGTCTACATACTTTTCCAAGACAGCTATTTGAATGAGTGATAATCATTGTACTCTATATCCTGTTTTTGTGTCACCCTTCCTTGGTGGAAGAGGGCCTATGTTAAAAAGTTTACTAATATTAGTACATTACATTACTATAAAGTAATAACAGACATTCAATAGCAATTTTATTTGCAGTAAATAAAGTACACTTTAAGTGTTGGTCATACAGCACCAGGTTTGTTCTGAGAAAGGATGAATAGTTCAATTTCCTTGGATTTAAACCCATTGATCAGCATCATCCAAGCACCTTCCTTGAAGAGACTATGCAGCTGAACTGATAAATATCATGTAGTGATAGTAATGGAATTGGCTTTATCAGCTAAATTTTTAGCATGTACTTTGTTTATGCAGTTGTCAATGGTTTTTACTACAGGAGGGCCTCACTTATACAGCAGGTTATGTTCCAGGCTACTGCTGTAAAACAAGAATCACTGTAAATGAAACAGTCTCTTTTCACTTTCAAATGTATATAAAAGCCTGATAACACGTTTTTATTTCCTAAAGTTTTCCATAACGGAGTAATTGAAATTTGTCTTCATTGAACTTTATATTGTTTTCTGAGGCCCATTTAAAGACTTGGTTAATGTCCGCTTGGAGATCTGCAGTGTCCTCAATGCATGACACATCATGGAAATTCTGGTATTGTCAACATAGAGGACACAGTGCTGTGGCTTACATCTCTGTCTATCAGATGTGAGGATGAGGAAAAGGATGGGAGCAAGTACAGTGGTACCTCGAGTTACGATGGTCCCCAAAATTGCCCTTATTTTTTTAAATGCTTTTGTAAGTATATTTTTGGGGGTGTAAAAGGACTAGTCTATTTTACATTATTCCTTATGGGGATAAATTCGTTTGGTAATGGCACTTGAACAGCATTCTCGAACGAAAAAATATCGTAACTCGAGGTACCACTGTATTGTTCTTTGTGGAACAGAGCTTTTCACTATAGCCATCCCTGACTTTACTCTGTTTACTATTACTCTTTGTGTTCTATTTGTTAGGAAGTTATAGATCCATCTACCCACTTTTCCTGTTATTCCTTTATCATGCATTTTGTGTGCTATTACGCCACGATCACTCTTTGTCAAAAACTTTCGCAAAGTCTGTGTATACTACATTTGCATTTTGTATGTCCTCCAGTGCATCCAAGACCATGTCATAGTGGTCCAGTAATTGTGAGAGGCAGGAGAAACCTGTTCTCAACCCATGCTGCCCTGTGTTGTGCAATTGATGGGTGTCCAGGTGGTTGGCGACCTTCTTTCTTAGAACCCTTTCAAAGATTTTTATGATGTGGGATGTTAGTGCTATCAGTCTGTAATTCTTTGCAATTGACTCACGAAATCGTAATAACATGATTGCAAACAAACCACAGTATGGGTGGGGTTAGAACTCATGGCAAGTGAGTCATAAATTCCAGGCCAGTGCATAAGCCACTGGGCAAGCTGGCTACAATAAGATTTGTCATGGCCACACTGGCAGGAGATTCATCTGTTAAAACTTGCATTTGTGGTCACAGTGGGGCCCATGCAAATCTCCTTATGGTGATAAATATACCTAATTGTATGAATCTTATTGTAGCCAGCTGGCCCAGTGTCTTACACACAGGCCTGGAGTTTACGACTTACTTGCCATGGATTCTTACCCCACCCGTACCATGGTTTCTTTGCAATTGCTTTACTGCCAGTAAAGCAATTACTTTACTGCCATTGTTTTTAGTGACTGTGGGGTGACCCCTTGTGACTATGCTCCCTCTCCATAGAATATTTAAGGCACGTGAAAAGGGTTTCTTGAAGCTCTTCATGAACACAAAGTTGCACAAGTCTGGGCCTGGGGCAGAGTGCATGGGCATGTCATTTATTGTTTTTTCAAAGTCCCGTTGTGTTAGAATTATGTCAGAAATTCTTGAATTAACCAAATTTTGAATCTCAAGTCATAAAATATTTAGATTGTCGACCTTTAGTCTGATTAACAGCTCACTAAATGCTGAGTCGTATTGGGACTTCAGTATCTCACTCATTTATTTGCTGTCATCTGAATAGGTCCCATGCATAAAAATACATGTCAATATTAAAACTGAACAATTTATTTTCCAGATGGTCAATTTTCACAGCTTCCATACAAGAATATTGCCATGTTAGTAGTGGGACTGGTGCTACCTCTCTCCATTGGTCTGTTGATCAAGTGGTGGTCTCAACGTGTTGCAGATGTCTTGAAGCGCCTCCTTAAGCCTCTCTCCATTATCTTTATCATCTTCATTATGACTTTTGGAGTGTATGCAAATTTCTACATATTTGCTTTCTTTAACTGGAGGGTGAGTATTGTGTATAGTACTGCCTTATGGTGTACAGATTAAAGCATTATCTTTAATTAAATTAAAGCAGTATATGTACGTACTTTTTTTTTTTTTTTTTTTTTTTTTTTTTTCAACAAGTTGGCCGTCTCCCACCGAGGCAGGGTGACCCAAAAGAAAGAAAATCCCCAAAAAGAAAAAACTTTCATCATCATTCAACACTTTCACCACACTCATACATAATCACTGTCTTTGCAGAGGAGCTCAGATACTACAGCTGAGAAAAGTCCCTCCCAGCTGTCACTATCTCAGACCCTCCTTTAAAGTGCAGGCATTGTACTTCCCATTTCCAGGACTCAAGTCCAACTAAATCAATTAACTGGTTTCCCCGAATCCCTTCACACAATGTTACCCTGCTCACACTCCAACAGATCGTCATGTCCCAAAACCATTCGTCTCCATTCACTCCTATCTAACACGCTCACACATGCTTGCTGGAAGTCCAAGCCCTCGCCCACAAAACCTCCTTTACCCCTTCCTCCAACCTTTTCTAGGACGACCCCTACCCCGCCTTCCTTCCCTACAGATTTATACGCTCTCCAAGTCATTCTACTTTGATCCATTCTCTCTAAATGACCAAACCACCTCAACAACCCCTCTTCAGCCCTCTGACAAATACTTTTAGTAACTCCACACCTTCTCCTAATTTCCACATTCCAAATTTTCTGCATAATATTTACACCACACATTGCCCTTAGACAGGACATCTCCACTGCCTCCAGCCTCCTCCTCGCTGCAGCATTTGCAACCCATGCTTCACACCCATATAAGAGTGTTGGTACCACAATACTTTCGTACATTCCCTTCTTTGCCTCCATGGATAACGTTTTTTGTCTCCACAGATACCTCAATGCACCACTCACCTTTTTTCCTTCATCAATTCTATGGTTAACCTCATCCTTCATAAACCCATCTGCTGACACATCAACTCCCAAATATCTGAAAACATTTACTTCTTCCATAATCCCTCTCTCCAATGTGATATCCAATTTTTCTTTATTTAAATCGTTTGATACCCTCATCACCTTACTCTTATCTATGTTCACTTTTAACTTTCTACCTTTACACACTCTTATTACACGTACTTATTATTATTAATATTATTATTGGTAGTAGTAGTAGTTGTTTACCTGGAGTTTACCTGGAGAGAGTTCCAGGGGTCAATGCCCCTGTGGCCCGGTCTGTGACCAGGCCTCATGTTGGATCAGAGCCTGATCAACCAGGCTGTTACTGCTGGCCGCACGCAGTCCAACGTACGAACCACAGCCTAGCTGGTCAGGCACCGACTTTAGGTGCCTGTCCAGTGCCTGCTTGAAGACAGCCAGGGGTCTATTGGTAATCCCCCTTATGTATGCATGCTGGGAGGCAGTTGAACAGTCTTGGGCCCCTGACACTTATTGTGTTGTCTCTCAACGTGCTAGTGGCACCCCTGCTTTTCATTGGGGGGATGTTACATCGTCTGCCGAGTCTTTTGCTTTCGTAGGGAGTGACACTCGTGTGCAAGTTTGGTACTAATTCCTCTAGGATTTTCCAAGTGTATATAATAATGTACCTCTCCCTCCTGCATTCCAGGGAGTACAGGTTTAGGAACTTCAAGCGTTCCCAGTAATTGAGGTGGTTTATTGCAGTTATGCGTGCCATGAAGGTTCTCTGTACATTTTCTAGGTCAGCAATTTCACCTGCCTTGAAAGGGGCAGTTAGTGTGTAGCAATATTCCAGCCTAGATAGAACAAGCATCCTGAAAAGTGTCATGGGCTTGACATCCCTGGTTTTAAAGGTTCTCATTATCCATCCTGTTATTTTTCTGGCAGATGCGATTGCTACAGTGTTATGGTCCTTGAAGGTGAGATCCTCTGTCATGATCACTCCCAGGTCTTTGACATTTTTTTTTCGCTCTATTGTGTGGTTGGAATTTGTTTTATACTCCGATGAGATTTTAATTTCCTCACGTTTTCCATATCGGAGTAATTGAAATTTCTCATCATTGAACTTCATATTGTTTTCTGCAGCCCATTTAAAGATTTGGTTGATGTCTGCTTGGAGTCTTGCAGTGTCTTCAATGGTGGACACTGTCATGCAGATTCGGGTGTCATCTGCAAAGGAAGACACGGCACTGTGGCTGATATCCCTGTCTGTTACCAATATAAGGATGAGGAACAGGATGGGAGCGAGTACTGTGCCTTGTGGAACAGAGCTTTTCACAGTAGCCGCCTCAGACTTTACTCTGTTGACTACTGCTCTTTGTGTTCTACTTGTTAGGAAATTATAGATCCATCTACCAACTTTCCTGTTATTCCTTTATCACGCATTTTGTGTGCTATCACACCATGGTCACACATATCAAAGGCTTTTGCAAAGTCTGTGTATATAACATCTGCATTCTGTTTGTCCTCTAGAGCATCCAGGACCTTGTCGTAGTGGTCCAGTAGTTGGGACAGACAGGAGCAACCTGCTCTAAACCCATGCTGCCCTGGGTTGTGTAATTGATGGTTATCTAGAGGAGTGGCGATCTTGCTTCTTAGAACCCTTTCAAAGATTTTTATGATATGGGACGTTAGCGCTATTGGTCTGTAGTTCTTTGCCATTGCTTTACTGCTGCCTTTGTGGAGTGGGGCTATGTCTGTTGTTTTTAGTAACTGCGGGACGACCCCAGTGTCCATGCTCCCTCTCCATAGGATGTTAAAAGCACGTGATAGGGGCTTCTTGCAGTTCTTGGTGAACACTGAGTTCCATGAGTCGGGGCCTGGAGCGGAGTGCATGGGCATGTCATTTATCGCCTTTTCAAAGTCATGTGGCGTCAGGGTAATGTCAGATAGGCTTGCGTCTACCAGGTTCTGTGGCACTCTCATAAAAAATTAATTTAGGTCTTCAACTTTTAGTCTGGTTAGCGGCTCACTAAAAACTGAGTCATACTGGGACTTTAGTAACTCTCTCATTTCCTTGCTGTCATCTGTGTAAGACCCATCTCATTTTAGTAGGGACCCAATACTGGATGTTGTTCTTGACTTTGTTTTGGCATAAGAAAAGAAATACTTTGGGTTTCTTTCAATTTCATTTATGGCTTTTAGTTCTTCCCACATTTCTTGATTCCTGTAAGATTCCTTTAGTTTTAATTCGATGTTTTCTATTTCTCTGACCAGTGCCTCCTACGTATTTCAGATATATTGGCCTCTTGTAGCTGCTCTGTTATTCTTTGACTTCGCCTGTATAGGGAGCGCCTCTCTCTTTCTAGTTTACATCTCCTCCTTTTCCTTAAGGGAATTTGCCTTGAGCAAACCTCAAGTGCCAGAGTTAATTTGTTCTAGACATAGGTTAGGATCCGTGATGCTTAGGCTATCTTCCCAGTTTATATCATTTAGGATTTGGTTTACTTGGTCCCACCTTATGTTTTTGTTATTGAAGTTGAAATTGGAGAAGGCTCCCTTGCGACTGATCACATTTTGTCGATCTGGGGCCCCCCCTCATGCATGTCTGGACCTCTATTATGTTGTGATCTGAGTATATAGTTTTTGATATGATGACATTTCATATCAGATCATCATTGTTAGTGAAGATGAGGTCCAGTGTATTCTCCAATCTTGTAGGCTCTATTATTTGCTGGTTTAAGGTGAATTTGGTGCAGAGATTTAAAAGCTCGTGTGTGTGCGAGTTTTCATCTGAGCTGCCTCCTGGTGTTATCTCTGCTACCACATTATTTGCAATATTCCTCCATTTTAGGAGCCTTAGGTTGAAGTTCCCCAGGAGCAAGATGTTGGGGGCAGGGGCTGGAAGGTTTTCCAGACATTGGTCAATTTTCAGAAGCTGTTCCTGGAATTGTTGGGACGTTGCATCCGGAGGCTTGTATACAACCACGATGACCAGCATATTGTAGCATATTAAAAAATACTAAACCCATATTAGTTTATGTATCATGTCATAAATGACAAAATGAATCTTCTTAGTACATTTATCCCCCAAAAATCACTATCAGTTCAATAAATGTCTAAGATGTCCCTGCATATTAGCTTGAATACCTTTATAGATAAAAAACATTTTCACTGCAAAGCAATGTATACAGGATATATAATAAAGATTATGATTTTGTTTATCACACAACATAATGCAGCTATCAGAGCCATCAGAAACTTAAATTTTAGAAAACATACTTGCCATTGTAAAACTTAAGCTTGCCTGAAATGCTCTGCATAACCATGAGCTTTCTGCATACACGACCAAATGTTATCCATCTCTGTACAAACACTGTATTATGTGGAAATAAATCTTTGACTTAACTTTTATTCAAATCTCTAATCCTGCTAATAGAGTACAGTAGTATTTAGTAGGCATAGAGAGTGACTGAGGATAATTATCCTCAGTCAATAATGAGATAGTATCTAATACAGAAATATGGATATAGAAAATATCTGTCTTAAAACTTGATGTATTTTTTGCCTTAGAGATGCCTTACTGAAGGATAAAACAGTAATATTTTAGAAGACAGAAAAGGTATGATAGCCTAAGACTTTAGAAAAATTCCTTGAGCTGTCGAATCTCCTATAAATTTGGAAGAAATGCCTATAAACATGTATTTTTATCTTGTGCAGGTGGCAGTGGCAGGTTTGTTGTTGCCATGGCTTGGCTTCCTGTTTGGTGTGGCAGCCTCACTTGCCTGTCGTCGTAACGTGGCGGAGTTAATTGCTATCAGTATTGAGACTGGTGTTCAGAATACCGGACTGTCTATTGGTATTCTTAAGGTAACAGCAGGAAAATTTCATTAACTTTGTTTACATTGTACCTTAGTCCTTAAAATAAATAATGTTTTCCTGTTATTTTATAATTTAATTATTTACTATTGATATAAACAACCTGCAAAATACTTTCAACTTGTCCCAACTTGTCCCAATGTTATATCCCCAGATTGTTAATTTGAGTAAACTTGCTGTCTGCTATAAATAAAAACAGATGTACAACTTAAACTATGATAAATTTCTCTAGTAGTATTAAGTATAGTCTGTAAGCCATTAAATTTAGTCTGCCCATAATGCCATGGCATGATAGTGGCTCTCTTTGCACTGCAACTCATTATTGTAATTATATAATCTCTATGTAAACTTGCAAGGAAATAAAATTTGAATTTATTTTCTTAATCTGTCTTAATGTTTTAATGATTTAATAGTTTTCACTCTTCCCATATATCCATGTATAAGAGTTAGTAAGTTTATTTAGGCATAGGTACATACATATAAATACAGTTACACAAATTAATGCTCTGCATAGTATTGCCCGAAATTCTCTGCATACTAAGGGGCTTTCTGCATGCACACCTAAATGTCACCCACCTATGTACAAATGTATCATGATAAAATAAAGAATCTTTGATACTAGTATTTAAGATTAACTCCCCCCCCCCCGACACACACATACACATGCATACAAACATAAAAATGAACAAACTCACACAAGTTTGTTTAAATATGTACTATATACTTGTGTGCATTTCATTATTTTAGTGTTATCTGCATTGTATTCCTGTTGCTTGCGGCCACAGTAACAGACTGGTTGATCAGGCCCTGATCCACCATGAGGCCTGGTCACAGACCAGGCCGCGGGGGTGTTGACCTCCGGAACCTTCTCCAGGTATACTCCAGGTAACATTACATGATATATAACAAACACATTCTCAGTTGGAGCCATTGAACATTTTGTAGTACTGTACTATATTTGCTGACCCTTTTAAAAGGGTCAGCAAATATATTCACACATAATCACTGATTATGTGTGAATGATGGTAAAAGGCACTCAGATACAATAGTTTAGATGTCACTCCAAACAGTTAATATCCCAAACCTCTCCTTTAAAGTGCAGGCATTGTACTTCCCACCTCCAGGACTCAAGTCTGGCTTACTGTTTTCCCCGAATCCCTTCACAAAATATTACCCTGCTTACACTCCAACAGCTTATCAGGTCCCAAAAAACCCTCTGTTTCATTCATTCACTCCTATCTAACACTCTTACACATGCCTGCTGCATGTCCAAGCCCCTTGCACACAAAACCTCTTTTACCTCCTCCCTCCTTTTATTATCCCTATTACGTACAATTGATATGTTGAGAGAAATGGCATTTTCTAGTTCTTTGTTTTTCTCACATCAGGTAGCTTTGAAGGACTATGCTCCTCTGGGGGATATTACCGTAGTGATCCCTGTTGCTGTTGCAACCATGACACCGATACCACTCACCATTGCTTACATCATCAAACGTATTCTGGCTTGCACAATGAAATCCAGGAAACTGGAGTTTGGGCATGATTATAATGACACAAGGAATGATGCACCATTGTCTACCTGTAATTCTAACACGCCGCTTCAGTAGGACGTAAATGACAACTCCAATGTCTTGTTAGCCTAATGAAGTTTCTTTTGGCTACAAGTGTATATACAAAGTTTTTCTGTGTACATATACTACATGGGTGATGAAAGTTGCAATGAGGAGAAGGCTGGAGGCAGTGGAGATGTCATGTCTGAGGTCAATGTGTGGTGTGAATATAATGCAGAGAATTCGGAGTTTGGAAATTAGGAGGAGGTGCGGGATTACCAAAACTATTATCCAGAGAGCTGAGGAGGGGTTGTTGAGGTGGTTCGGACATGTAGAGAGAATGGAACGAGACAGAATGACTTCGAGATGTATAAATCTGTAGTGGAGGGAAGGCGGGGTAGGGTCGGCCTAGGAAAGGTTGGAGGAGGGGGTAAAGGAAGTTTTGTGTGCGAGGGCTTGGACTTCCAGCAAGCATGTGTGAGCGTATTTGATAGGAGTGAATGGAGACAAATGGTTTTAATACTTGACGTGCTGTTGGAGTGTGAGCAAAGTAACATTTATGAAGGGATTCAGGGAAACCGGCAGGCCGGACTTGAGTCCTGGAGATGGAAGTACAGTGTCTGCACTCTGAAGGAGGGGTGTTAATGTTGCAGTTTTATAACTGTAGTGTAAAGCACCCCTCTGGCAAGACAGTGATGGAGTGAATGATGAAAGTTTTTCTTTTTTGGGCCACCCTGCCTTGGTGGGGAATCGGCCGATGTGTTAATAAATAATAAAAAATATACTACACAGCAAGGATATGTTTCCCCTACATCAAATAGCTAGTTACATATCTACTGTAATATTTTTAAATAAATAAATAAACAAGTTTCCATTCTCACATATACCACTGCTAGACAATAGTAATGCCGATGGAAGAGTATCGACTACGTATTTTGCCCTCAATATAGAGGCTTACTTCCTTAAAATTAAGTTATAATTACTGGACAGATGTACAATTAGTTTAGTTTACTAGAACACAATAGTTTGCAAAAAACCTAACAATGTACTGGAACAATTTGGTACAGTGTAATATTTGCATTGGCATTATTATTATTATTATTATTATTATAATCAAATAGAAGCGCTAAACCACAGGGGTAATTTGCATTGGCAAATGCTGAGAAAGAACATATTTTTGGTTAATAGATATGTTGCAACAGATTGTCAATAGCACATCAATATGAATGCTATGATTGGGATCTACAGGGTCGCTACTGATACCTCAGGCATTAACTTTATTTATCTAAGTAGGGTTTAAGTCAGACTTAGGAGGTATTTTTTGATCAATTTTGAAGCAGGTGGCTGAAATGGATCTTGTTGCATCTTCTGGAAGGGAGTGCCAAATTTTAGGATCCTTTATTTACATGGAGTTTCTTTATAGGTTAAGCAGAACACATGGTACATCAAAGAGACACTTATTTTCTGTATTGTCTGTGTTGTGCTGCAGCTCTCCAGGAAGAGTCAGAGCACAGAGTTGAAGCTCGTTCTAAGAGTCCTGTATATATAAAATGCACAATAGTAAATGTAAATGAATTGCATGTTGAGTAAATTGAGACCTGAATAGTGGAAATTTGTGTTTTCTGGAACCTGCTTGGGTGATTATCATAAACAGCTGATTTCTCATGGGTGACAATGGGTTTTAGATGATTTAAGTCAAGGACCCCAATGGAAATAAGTCAATTTGTCTTAACTTTTTGGATTATCTTAGGTAAGTAAGTTTATTCAGGTATACACAAATACATTTACATAGCAGCATATGCAAGAAAACCACTATGAAAAATAGAAAATTCAAGCGCTTTCGTGACTACTCACATTATCAAGGAACTATAGTTCCTTGATAATGTGATGTCACACGCTATTCTTCTATTTTTCATAGTGGTTTTCTTGCATATTTGATATCACCTATTTACTGTGATCTTTTTGCATAGCAGCATATGTGTAGAGAACCTAGAATAACCCAAAAAGTCAGACAGTGACTTATTTCTATTGGGGTCCTTTTAGTACCTTAATATTATACATTGTAGGAGATATATGTTATTATATTATAAAGGATATATGTATACTAGGAATAAGGTAAAAGAGTTACAGTGGACCCTCGGTTAACGAATACCCGGAAATCGTGCAATTATGTAAGTATAATTTTGTAAGTTCTTGTGGAAGTGTAGTTTTGGGGTCTGAAATAGACTAACCTACATGACATTATTTCTTAAGGACGTAAATTCGTTCGGTAATGGCACTTGAGCTGGCTTCTGCAATGAATTTTTTTCGTTAACCGAGGGTCCACTGTATTTATATTTACATGTGTGTTAGAAAAATAAAAAATCATTCTCCTCCCTTTCTGTCGCTACATTCATTAGGTACCTTTTGGCTCTCTTCTTGAACTGGCTCATGCTATGACTGGCTTTGACATGTGCAGGCAGTCTGTTCCAGTCCTTTATTGCTGTACAATAAAGGTGTTTGAAGCCTGGCCACTGACTGTGGGTACTACAAAGTTGTGCTCTCTCCCCTTAGTACTATGACTGCTTTGGTTCCCAGCCTTGACAAAATTGGCAGCAAGATATTCTGGACACTGTTTGTGAGCAATTTTATAAACTTGATTTAACTTGGGGTGGTCTGGTGGCTAAAGCTCTCGCTTCACCGGCGAGGGCCTGGGTTCGATTCCCAGCCAGGGCAGAAACATTGGGCGTGTTTCTTTACACCTGTTGTCTATGTTCACCCATCAGTAAAATGGGTACCTGGGTGTTAGTCGACTGGTGTGAGTCGCATCCTAGGACACTGACCTAATCTGCCCGAAATGCTCAGCATAACAAGGGACTTTCTATATAGTAGTATGTCACTGATGTCAGCTAGGCCTGTATACCATGTACATGTACTTGTAGTAAATAAAGATATTATTATTATTAAGTTGTTTTACTCTGTCTTCAGTCTTCAGCATATCCAATTGTTGTAATTCATCCTGGCCTACATGTTCTCTTGGGCCCAGGTCAAGATGAATCTTACCATTTTGTTCTGGGTGATTTGCAGTTTATCTTTGTTTTGTTTTTGTCAAGGCAGAGTACAGTGGACCCCGAGTTTACGTAAAACTTCACTCCTGAAGTCTGCTCAAGTGCCATTACGAGCAATTTACTCCCTTAAGGAAAAATTTCACGTAGGTTAGTCTATTTCAGACCCCCAAAATACACTTCCACAAGAACTTACAAAATTATACTTACATAATTGCACGATTTCGGGGTATTCGTTAACCGAGGGTCCACTGTACCATGAAGAGCAAACGTAGTCCATATGACATTGTATAAGGGCTAGACATAGGGTCCTGCGAGCCTCG
>WNWK01021252.1:0-34363 GCA_009830355.1 Cherax destructor | reverse complement strand
ACAATATGAAAATGACATAGCAGTGAAAGCCAAATCTGACCCAAAGCTGTTGCACAGCCACATCAGGAGGAAAACAACAATCAAGGACCAGGTGATCAGGCTAAGGAAGGAAGGAGGAGAGATCACAAGAAATGACTGCGAAGTATGTGAGGAGCTCAACATGAAATTCAAAGAAGTGTTCACAGAGGAGACAGAATGGACTCCAGAAAGACGGAGAGGTGGGGTACACCACCAAGTGCTGGACACAATACATGCAACCGAGGAAGAAATGAAGAGGCTGCTGAGTGAGCTAGATACCTCAAAGGCGATGGGGCCGGACAACATCTCTCCACGGGTCTTGAGAGAGGCAGCAGAGGCACTATGTGTACCCCTAACAACAATATTCAACACATCTATCGAAACAGGGAGACTACCTGAGGTATAAAAAACAGCAAATGTAGTCCCAATTTTTAAAAAAAGGAGACAGACATGAAGCACTAAACTACAGATCAGTGTCACTGACATGTATAGTATGCAAAGTCATGGAGAAGATTATCAGGAGAAGAGTTTTGGAACACCTAGAAAGAAATGAGTTTATCGACGATGGCCAACACGGTTTCAGGGACGGGAAATTCTGTGTCACAAACCTACTGGAGTTCTATGACAGGGTGACAGCAGTAAGACAAGAGAGAGAGGGGTGGGTAGACTGCATTTTCTTGGACTGTAAGAAGGCGTTTGACACAGTTCCACACAAGAGATTAGTGCAAAAGCTGGAAGACCAGGCAGGGATACCAGGGAAGGCACTCCAATGGATCAGGGAATACCTGTCAGGAAGACAGCAGCGAGTCATGGTACGTGGTGAGGTGTCAGAGTGGGCGCCTGTGACGAGTGGGATTCCACAGGGGTCAGTCCTCGGATGTGAAGTTGATGAGGAGAATTCAATTGGACGAGGACCAGGCGGAACTACAAAGAGATCTGGACAGGCTGCAAGCCTGGTCCAGCAATTGGCTCCTGGAGTTTAACCCCACCAAGTGCAAAGTCATGAAGATTGGGGAAGGGCAAAGAAGACCGCAGATGGAGTACAGTCTAGGGGGCCAGAGACTACAAACCTCACTCAAGAAAAAAGATCTTGGGGTGAGTATAACACCAGGCACATCTCCTGAGGCCCACATCCACCAAATAACTGCTGCTTCATATGGGCGCCTAGCAAACCTACGAACAGCATTCCGACATCTTAATAAGGAATCGTTCAGGACCCTGTACACTGTGTACGTTAGGCCCATATTGGAGTATGCAGCACCAGTTTGGAACCCACACCTAGCCAAGCACGTAATGAAGCTAGAGAAAGTGCAAAGGTTTGCAACAAGACTAGTCCCGGAGCTAAGGGGTATGTCCTAGGAGGAGAGGTTAAAGGAAATCGACCTGATGACACTGGAGGACAGGAGAGATAGGGGGGACATGATAACGACATATAAAATACTGAGAGGAATGGACAAGGTGGACAGAGACAGAATGTTCCAGAGGTGGGACACAGCAACAAGTGGACACAGTTGGAAGTTGAAGACTCGGATGAATCACAGAGATGTTAGGAAGTATTTCTTCAGTCACAGAGTGGTCAGGAAGTGAAATAGTTTGGGAAGTGATGTAGTGGAGGCAGGCTCCATACATAGCTTTAAGAAGAAGTATGATAAAGCTCATGGCGCAGGGAGAGTGACCCAGTAGCGGCCAGTGAAGAGGCGGGGCCAGGAGCTATGACTCGACCCCTGAAACCACAACTAGTTGAGTACAACTAGGTGAAGTGAGTACATACATCACTTTTTAGTTGTAGCTACAGTGAGAGTAAAAGGTAGATGGGATACAAAGAAAATGGAAGCAGCAAGTAAGAGAAAGGTGAAGATTTATAAACTAATGGAGGAGGCAGTTAGGGTAAGATATAAACAACTGTTGGAGGACAGATGGGCTAGTGTGAGTATAGGTAATGAGGTAGAAGATGTATGGGGTAGGTTCAAGAATATAGTGTTAGAGTGTTCAGCAGAAGTTTGTGGTTACAAGAAAGTGGGTGTGGGAGGGAAGAAGAGCGATTGGTGGACTGATGATGTAAAGAGAGTAGTAAGAGGGAAAAAGTAAGCATATGAGAGGTTTTTACAAAATAGAAGTGATGCAAGGAGGGAAGAGTAAATGGAGAGAAAAAGAAAGGTTAAGAGAGTGGTGAAGCAATGTAAAAAGAGAGCAAATGAGAGGGTGGGTGAGATGTTATCAACAAATTTTGTTGAAAATAAGAAATGTTGAGAAAGCCTAGGGAACAAATGGATATGTTAGTTAAAAATAGGAGAGGAGAGTTATTAAACGGAGAGTCAGAGGTATCGGGAAGATGGAGGGAATATTTTGAGGAATTGTTAAATGTTGATGAAGATAGAGAAGCTGTGATTTCGTGTATTGGGCAAGGAGGAGTAACATCTTATAGGAGTGAGGAAGAACCAGTTGTGAGTGTGGGGGAAGTTCGTGAGGCAGTGGGTAAAATGAAAGGGGGTAAGGCAGCTGGGATTGATGGGATAAAGATAGAAATGTTAAAAACAGGTGGGATATAATTTTGGAGTGGTTAGTGTTTTTATTTAATAAATGTCTGGAAGAGGGTAAGGTACCTAGGGATTAGAGAGCATGTATAGTTCCTTTGTATAAAGGTAAAGGGGACAAAAGAGAGTGTAAAAATTATAGGGGAATAAGTCTGTTGAGTATACCTGGTAAAGTGTATGGTAGAGTTATTATTGAAAGAATTAAGAGTAAGACGGAGAGCAGGATAGCAAATGAACAAGGAGGCTTTAGGAAGGGTAGGGGGTGTGAAGACCAAGTGGTTGCAGTGAAACATATAAGTGAACAGTATTTAGATAAGGGAAAAGAGGTTTTTGTGGCATTTATGGATTTGGAAAAGACATATGATAAGGTTGAAAAGGGAGGGGGCCAATGTGGCAGATGTTGCAAATGTATGGAATATGAGGTAGGTTACTGAAAGCAGTGAAGAGTTTTTACGAGGATAGTGAGGCTCAGGTTAGAGTGTGTAGGCGAGAGGGAGATTACTTCCCAGTAAAAGTTGGCCTTAAACACGGATGTGTGATATCACCATTGTTGTTCAACATATTTATAGATGGAGTTGTAAGAGAAATGAATGCACGGGTGTTGGCAAGAGGTGTGGATTTAAAAGATAAAGATTCTAACGCAAAATGGGAGTTATCACAGTTGCTTTTTGCTGATAACACTGTGCTTTTGGGTAATTCTGAAGAGAAGTTGCAGAGGTTGGTGGATGAGTTTGGTAGGGTATGTAAAAGAAGGAAATTAAAAGTGAATATAGGAAAGAGGAAGGTGATGAGGATAACAAAAAAATTAGGTAACGGAAGATTGGATATCAGACTGGAGAGAGTATGGAGGAGGTTAATGAATTTAGATATTTGGGAGTGGATGTGTCAGCGGATGGGTCTATGAAAGATGAGGTGAATCATAGAATTGACGAGGGAAAAAGGTGAGTGGTGCACTGAGGAGTCTGTGGAGACAAAGAACTTTATCCATGAAAGCAAAGATGGGAATGTATGAGAGTATAGTTATACCAATGCTCTTGAATGGGTGTGAGGCATGGGTTGTGAATGTTGCAGCAAGGAGAAGGCTGGAGGCAGTGGAGATGTCATGTCTGAGAGCAATGTGTAGTGTGAATATAATGCAGAGAATCCGTAGTTTGGAGATTAGGAGGAGGGGTGGGATTACCAAAACTATTATCCATAGAGGTGAGGAGGGGTTATTGAGATGGTTTGGACATGTAGAGAGGATGGAACGAAATAGAATGACTTCGAGAGTGTATAGATCTGTAGTGGAGGGAAGACGGGGTAGGGTCGGCCTAGGAAAGGTTGGAGGGAGGGGCTAAAGAGTTTTTTTGTGTGTGAGGGGCTGGACATCCATCAAGCGTGCGTGAGCGTGTTAGATTGGAGCGAATGGAGACAAATGGTTTTTAGGACTTGACGTGCTGTTGGAGTGTGAGCAAGGTAACATTTATGAAGGAATTCAGGGAAATCGGCAGGCCGGACTTGAGTCCGGGGTGTTAATGTTGCATTTTTATAACTGTAGTGTAAGCACGCCTCTGACAAGACAGTGATGGAGTGAATGATGATGAAATATTTTCTTTTTCGGGCCACCCTGCCTTGGTGGGAGACGGCCGATGTGTTAATAAATATGTCGTGCCGTATAGGTAAAACTTGTAATTTTGGCGTAAATAGCAACGCTTTTCTTGCCGAATAGGGCAAACGAAAATTTGTGTATGCAATAATTTCGTTAAAATCATTCTGAACTTAACGAAAAAAAATATTTCATTGTGTTTGTTTATATTTGTTTATATTTATATTTGTTTATATTTATATTTGTTTATATGCATTACCATCACTCACCATCACCCACCATCACAAACCATTACCCACCATCAATCACCATCACCCACCATAACTCACTGTCACCCATTTCTCACCATCACCCACCATAACTCACTATCATTCACCATCACCTACCATCACAAACCATTACCCACCATCAATCACCACCCACCATAACCCACTATCACCCACCATCAATCACCATCACCCACCATAACTATCACCCACAATCAATCACCATCACCCACCATAACTATCACCGACAATCACCCACCATCACTCACCATCACCCACCATTACTCACCATCACCTTCATGCAGGTAAAACACTTAAGCAAATTTATAAAGTGAGGATCTTTTCTTTTGCTCTAAAACTAACCTACCAACCTTAATCTTGTTGTACCTTAAGGAACATATTTAGCTTCTATAAATACAAACATGTATATCTATATATCTATATATATATATTTTTTTTTTTTTTCAACAAGTCGGCCGTCTCCCACCGAGGCAGGGTGACCCAAAAAGAAAGAAAATCCCCAAAAGAAAATACTTTTATCATCATTCAACACTTTCACCACACTCATACATAATCACTGTCTTTGCAGAGGAGCTCAGAATACGACAATTTAGAAGTCCCTCCAAACTGCCAATATCCCAGACCCCTCCTTTAAAGTGCAGGCGTTGTACTTCCCATTTCCAGGACTCAAGTCCAACTAAATCAATTAACTGGTTTCCCTGAATCCCTTCACACAATATTACCTTGCTCACACTCCAACAGCTCGTCAGGTCCCATAAACCATTCGTCTCCATTCACTCCTATCTAACACGCTCACACATGCTTGCTGGAAGTCCAAGCCCTCGCCCACAAAACTTCCTTTACCCCTCCCTCCAACCTTTTCGAGGACGACCCCTACCCCGTCTTCTTTCCCCACAGATTTATACGCTCTCCAAGTCATTCTACTTTGATCCATTCTCTCTAAATGACCAAACCACCTCAACAACCCCTCTTCAGCCCTCTGACAAATACTTTTAGTAACTCCACACCTCTCCTAATTTCCACACTCCGAATTTTCTGCATAATATTGCCCTTGACAGACATCTCACTGCCTCCAGCCGCCTCCTCCTGCAGCATTTGCAACCCATGCTTCACACCCATATAAGAGTGTTGGTACCATATACTTTCGTAATTCTCTTTGCCTCCATGGATAACGTTTTTGTCTCCACATATACCTCAACGCACACTCACCTTTTTCCTTCATCAATTCTATGGTTAACCTCATCCTTCATAAACCCATCCCTGACACGTCAACTCCCAAATATCTGAAAACATTTACTTCTTCCATAATCCCTCTCTCCAATGTGATATCCAATTTTCTTTATTTAAATCGTTTGATACCTCATCACCTTACTCTTATCTCTGTTCACTTTCAACTTTCTACCTTTACACACCCTCCCAAACTCGTCCACTAACCTTTGCAACTTTTCTTTAGAATCTCCCATAAGCACAGTATCATCAGCAAAAAGTAACTGTGTCAACTCCCATTTGCATTTAATTCCCCATAATTTAATCCCACTCCTCTCCCCAACACCCTAGCATTTACTTCTTTACATCCCCATCTATAAATATATTAAACAACCATGGTGACATTATACATCCCTGTCTAAGACCTACTTTTACCGGAAGTAATCTCCTCTCTCTACACACCTTAACCTGAGCCTCACTATCCTCATAAAAACTCTTTACAGCATTCAGTAACCTACTACCTATTCCATACACTTGCAACATTTGCCACATTGCTCCCCTATCCACTCTATCATAGGCTTTTTGTAAATCCATAAATGCAATGAAAACTTCCCTACCTTTATCTAAATACTGTTCACATACATGCTTCAATGTAAACACTTGATCTCCACATCCCCTACCCACTCTAAAGCCTTTCTTGCTCATCTGCAATCCTACTCTCTGTCTTACCTCTAATTCTTTCAATAATAACCCTACCGTACACTTTACCTGGTATACTCAGTAAACTTATTCCCCTATAATTCTTACAGTCTCTTTATCCCCCTTCCCTTTATATAAATTAACTATACACGCTCTCTGACAATCTTTAGGTACCTTCCCCTCTTTCATACATTTATTAAAAAAAAATACCAACCACTCCAACACTATATCCCCCCCCTGCTTTTAACATTTCTGTCATGATCCCGTCAGTTCCAGCTGCTTTACCCCCTTTCATTCTACGTAATGCCTCACGCACCTCTCCCACACTCACCTCCTGCTCTTCTTCACTCCTAAACGAAGTTTTACCTCCCTGGCCAGTGCATGAAATTACGTCGGCCGTTTACCACCGAGGCAGGTGGCCCAAAAGGAAAACGAGTTTCTCCTTTTACATTTAGTAATATATACAGGAGAAGGGTTACTAGCCCCTTGCTCCCGGCATTTTAGTCGCCTCTTACGACACCCCATGGAGTAGTTATATATATATATATATATATATATATATATATATATATATATATATATATATATATATATATATATATATATATATATATATATATATATATATATATATATATATATTCTTGTAAATACTTGTAAATGTTTATATCAGTGTTGTGACTTTTAAGTTGGCTCAGCCAGTAGCATAAACCTCCCCATGGAACAACACACAAATAACCCACACATAGGAGAGAGGAGCTTAGGTTAGGTTAAGGTTAAGGTAAGGTAAGGTAAGGTTAGGTTAGGTAAGGTAAGGTAAGGTAAGGTAAGGTTATGTTAGGTTAGGTAAGGTTCGTCAGGAAACAGTGCAAGTGTTTCCTGACGTGGGTCTTAGTCAGATGATTATTACCAATTACCAAGAGACCCCTGGCTGTCTTGAAGTCAGTAGTTAATCAGCCGGGCTGTGGTTCGTACGTCGGGTTACGTGCGGCCAACAGTAACAGCCTGGTTGATCAGGCCCTGATCCACTATGAGGCCTGGTCTCATAGGTATACTCCAGGTATGACCCGCCGTTGGAGCTTTTGGTCATTTGACCGAGGATTTCCGCTGGCTTACCGGTCCACAGGTTATAACGACTTTGTAAATGGTCCAAGACGGAACGAAACGTCTCCTATGTGCGGGTTGTTTGTGTATTGTTCCAGTCACGGTATTGTGCCTTTGTGTTCTTTCTGGCCACGGAACATCACGTAGCGGGGCAGTATAATTTGTTTGTGTATTGTTCCAGTCACGGTATTGTGCCTTTGTGTTCTTTCTGGCCACGGAACATCACGTAGCGGGTCAGTATAACTTGTTTGTGTATTGTTCCAGTCAAGGTATTGTGCCTTTGTGTTCTTTCTGGCTACGGAACATCACGTAGCGGGTCAGTATAATTTGTTTGTGTATTGTTCCAGTCACGGTATTGTGCCTTTGTGTTCTTTCTGGCCACGGAAAATCACGTAGCGGGGGTCAGTATAACTTGTTTGTGTATTGTTCCAGTCACGGTATTGTGCCTTTGTGTTCTTTCTGGCCACGGAACATCACGTAGCGGGGCAGTATAATTTGTTTGTGTATTGTTCCAGTCACGGTATTGTGCCTTTGTGTTCTTTCTGGCCACGGAACATCACGTAGCGGGGTCAGTATAACTTGTTTGTGTATTGTTCCAGTCACGGTATTGTGCCTTTGTGTTCTTTCTGGCCACGGAACATCACGTAGCGGGGCAGTATAATTTGTTTGTGTATTGTTCCAGTCACGGTATTGTGCCTTTGTGTTCTTTCTGGCACGAACATACGTAGCGGGGCAGTATAACTTGTTTGGCAAGGCATGACTCGGTATTTGTGCTTTGTTTGGCCACGAATTTATTACGTGCTAGTGAGGCAGTATAAGTTGGAGGGCATTTATTACAAAGTTGGAGGGCATTTATTACAAAGTTGGAGGGCATTTATTACAAAGTTGGAGGGCATTTATTACAAAGTTGGAGGGCATTTATTACAAAGTTGGAGGGCATTTATTACTAAGTTGGAGGCATTTATTACTAGTTGAGGGCATTTATTACTAAGTTGGAGGCATTTATTACAAAGTGGAGGGCATTTATTACAAGTTGAGGGCATTTATTACTAAGTTGGAGGCATTTATTACTGTTGGAGGCATTTATTACTAAGTTGGAGGCATTTATTACTAAGTTGGAGGGCATTTATTACTAAGTTGGAGGGCATTTATTACTAAGTTGGAGGGCATTTATTACAAAGTTGGAGGGCATTTATTACAAGCTGGAGGGCATTTATTACGAGGCATTATTATAGTTGGAGGGCATTTATTACTAAGCTTGGAGGCATTTATTACAAGTTGGAGGGCATTTATTACTAAGTTGGAGGGCATTTATTACTAGTTGGAGGCATTTATTACTAGTTGGAGGGCATTTATTACAAGTTGGAGGGCATTTATTACAAAGTTGGAGATTATTACAAGTGGAGGCATTTATTACAGTTGGGGCATTTATTACTAGTTGGAGGGCATTTATTACTAGTTGGAGGGCATTTATTACTAGTTGGAGGGCATTTATTACTAAGTTGGAGGCATTTATTACAAGTTGGAGGGCATTTATTACTAAGTTGGAGGATTTATTCTAAGTTGGAGGCATTTATTACAAAGTTGGAGGCATTTATTACTAAGTTGGAGGGCATTTATTACTAAGTCTGGAGGGCATTTATTACTAAGTTGGAGGCATTTATTACAAGTTGGAGGGCATTTATTACTAAGTTGGAGGATTTATTCAAGTGGAGGCATTTATTACTAAGTTGGAGGTTTTTCTAAGTTAGGAGGGCATTTATTACTAAGTTGGAGGGCATTTATTACAAAGTTGGAGGGCATTATTACAAAGTTGGAGGGCATTTATTCAGTGAGGCATTTATTACTAAGTTGGAGGCATTTATTACAAGTTGGAGGGCATTTATTACTAAGTTGGAGGGCATTTTTTAAAGCATTTACTAGTTGGAGGGCATTTATATTGAGCATTTATTACTAATGGAGGGCATTTATTACTAAGTTGGAGGCATTTATTACAAAGTGGGGATTTTTCAATAGATTAAGTTGAGTTTGGAGGTTTATTACAAGTGGAGGGATTTATTAAGTTGGAGGGCATTTATTACAGTTGGAGCATTTATTCTGTTGAGGGCATTTATTCAGTGGAGGCATTTATTCAAGTTGGAGCATTTATTACGTTGGAGCATTTATTACAAGTTGGAGGCATTTATTACAAGTTGAGATTTATTATGTTGAGCATTTATTACAAGTTGGAGGGCATTTATTACAATTGGAGGGATTTATTAAGTGAGGCATTTATTACAAGTTGAGCATTTATCTTGAGGGCATTTATTAAGTTGGAGCATTTATTACAATTGGAGGCATTTATACGTTGGAGGGCTTTATTACTAAGTTGAGGCATTTATTACAAGTGGAGGGCATTTATTACAGTTGGAGGCATTTATTAGTTGAGGCATTTATTACTGTTGGAGGGCATTTATTAAAAGTTGGAGGATTTATTACTAGTTGGAGGCATTATTACAAGTGGAGGGCATTTATTACTGTTGGAGGATTTATTACTGTTGAGGCATTTATTGTGGGGGCATTATAAGTTGGGATTTATTCAGTGGGCATTTATTACTAATTGAGGCTTTTAATTACATGGGATTATTACAAAGTTGGAGGGCATTTATTACAAGTGAGGGCATTTATTACAAAGTTGGAGGGCATTTATTACAAAGTTGGAGGGCATTTATTACAAAGTTGGAGGGCATTTATTACAAGTTGGAGGCATTTATTACAAAGTTGGAGGGCATTTATTACTAAGTTTGAGGGCATTTATTACTAAGTTGGAGGGCATTTATTACTAAGCTGGAGGGCATTTATTACTAAGTTGGAGGGCATTTATTACTAAGTTGGAGGGCATTTATTACTAAGTTGGAGGGCATTTATTACTAAGTTGGAGGGCATTTATTACTAAGTTGGAGGGCATTTATTACTAAGTTGGAGGGCATTTATTACTAAGTTGGAGGGCATTTATTACTAAGCTGGAGGGCATTTATTACTAAGATGGAGGGCATTTATTACTAAGCTGGAGGGCATTTATTACTAAGTTGGAGGGCATTTATTACTAAGTTGGAGGTCATTTACTACTAAGTTGGAGGGAATTTATTACTAAGTTGGAGGGCATTTATTACTAAGTTGGAGGGCATTTATTACTAAGTTGGAGGGCATTTACTACTAAGTTGGAGGGCATTTATTACTAAGCTGGAGGGCATTTACTACTAAGTTGGAGGGCATTTATTACTAAGTTGGAGGGCATTTATTACTAAGTTGGAGGGCATTTATTACTAAGTTGGAGGGCATTTATTACTAAGTTGGAGGGCATTTATTACTAAGCTGGAGGGCATTTACTACTAAGTTGGAGGGCATTTATTACTAAGCTGGAGGGCATTTATTTCTAAGTTGGAGGGCATTTATTACTAAGCTGGAGGGCATTTATTACTATGCTGGAAGGCATTTATTACTAAGTTGGAGGGCATTTATTACTAAGTTGGAGGGCATTTATTACTAAGTTGGAGGGCATTTATTACTAAGTTGGAGAGCATTTACTACTAAGCTGGAGGGGATTTATTACTAAGCTGGAGGGCATTTATTACTAAGTTGGAGGGCATTTATTAATAAGCTGGAGGGCATTTATTACTAAGTTGGAGGGCATTTATTACTAAGCTGGAGGGCATTTATTACTAAGCTGGAGGGCATTTATTACTAAGCTGGAGGGCATTTATTACTAAGTTGGAGGGCATTTATTACTAAGCTGGAGGGCATTTATTACTAAGTTTGAGGGCATTTATTACTAAGCTGGAGGGCATTTATTAATAAGCTGGAGGGCATTTATTACTAAGCTGGAGGGCATTTATTACTAAGTTGGAGGGCATTTATTACTAAGCTGGAGGGCTTTTATTACTAAGCTGGAGGGCATTTATTACTAAGCTGGAGGGCATTTATTACTAAGTTGGAGGGCATTTACTACTAAGCTCCTGAGAGTGAAATGGTGTGGTCACCCCACTTCCCAGCCTGGGGTTAAGTGGTCACCCCACTTCGCAGTCTGGGGTTAAGTGGTCACCCAACTTCCCAGCCTGGGGTTAAGTGGTCACCCCACTTCCCAGCCTGGGGTTAAGTGGTCACCCCACTTCCAAGCCTGGGGTTAAGTGGTCACCCCACTTCCCAGCCTGGGGTTAAGTGGTCACCCCACTTCCCAGCCTTAGGTTAAGTGGTCACCCCACTTCCAAGATTGGGTTTAAGTGGTCACCACACTTCCCAGTTTGGGGTTAAGTGGTCACCCCACTTCCCAGCCTGGGGTTAAGTGGTCACCCCACTTCGCAGTCTGGGGTTAAGTGGTCACCCTACTTCGCAGTCTGGGGTTAAGTGGTCACCCCACTTCCCAGTCTGGGGTTAAGTGGTCACCCCACTTCCCAGTCTAGTGTTAAGTGGTCATCCCACTTCCCAGCCTGGGGTTAAGTGGTCACCCCACTATCCCAGCCTTAGGTTAAGTGGTCACCCCACTTCCAAGCCTGGGGTTAAGTGGTCACCCCACTTCCCAGCCTGGGGTTAAGTGGTCACCCCACTTCCCAGCCTGGGGTTAAGTGGTCACCCCACATCACAGTCTGGGGTTAAGTGGTCACCCCACTTCCCAGCCTGGGGTTAAGTAGTCACCCCACTTCCCAGCCTGGGGTTAAGTGGTCACCCAACATCACAGTCTGGGGTTAAGTGGTCACCCCACTTCCCAGCCTGGGGTTAAGTGGTCACCCCACTTAACGGCTGAAGTCAGGATGAAGGAAAAGATAAAAATGTGAAAAACTTGAGAATAATGAAGTTCGGTTTCCCTCAATTAATAATACGAGTTGCTACCACTTACTCGTAGTAGTAGAACCAAGAGAAGATAAAGTTCCAGCAGAAGGTCTAGATAAGAGTTCCAGTTACCGCCCGCAGGAAAGTTCAGTACCAGTCATATAGGAGAGTCAGGATACAAGGCACACTCTCAGCTCACACTGAGGTCCGGAGGTCGATACCTGGTACTGCTGGACACATTAGGATGTGTTCTTTAAGACACCTGCTGTGCAGTGTTCACCTATCAGTAAAACAGGTACCTGGGTGTTAGTCGACTGGTGTGGGTCGCATCCTGGGACAAAATTAACCTTATTTGCCCGAAATGCTCTGCATAACAAGGGGCTTTCTATCTATATACTAGTGTATCATTGATATCAGCTAGGACTGTATACCTTGTACATGTACTTGTAGGAATGAGGATTATTGTTATTATTATTATTATTATTATTATTATTATTATTATTATTAGTAGTAGTAGTAGTAGTAGTAGTAGTAGTATGCTTAATGTCCCTTAATGTAGTGCCTTAGGTAGAACGGAAAGTATTCTATCAGATTTTTTTACTCTTCCAGGAGAAAATTAGAGTGACTGCACCTCCATGGATCCCGGATATGTAGCTCAAAGATAAATGAAAATATCCTACAAATCTTACAATTTAATAAAGCAAATACACAACACTAGGGATTAAAATTTTCACAGGAAATAAAATATACGAGATCACCTACATTTGTAATCTTGGTAATATATTGAGGAAGATCAATGACATAAAACAACCTTACTAAGTCATATAATAAACACCTGAATTAGTCTCAAACTTAGTACAAAAAAATAATACTGGAAAAATGATGAAGACACGGGGGGTCAAACAATGGTATATATTGGTGACCCAGAGAGAACATTGTGCAAAATCACTCCAGCAACAAATACCCCATACATAGGAAAGAGCTTATGATGACGTGTCACTCCGACAATTGACTAGTCACACTAATGACTTGTATTGTTCCAGTATTGTTCTTGTATTGTTCTTTAAAAGTATAGTAATCTATCAGCAGGTGGTGTACAGGAAACTCTGCCATAACATGAGCTAGTACTGCATCTCTCAGCAGGTGGTGTACAGGAAACTGCTCTAACATGTGGTACTGCCTGGTCACTCCCCAGAGCTTGTCACAAGCACTCCGGGGGTACCTCCCTCAGATCCAGCTGACAAACACGTTCTTTCTCAGTGCCTGAACATTATTTCTCCCATTCTTAACTCCATGTTGATGGCTTAACCTCTGGCAGAGCTGCAGCTCTCGTCAGGAACACGCTGAGCACAGCAGGTTAACTGGCGAATCGCTGGCACTTCCTCAGGTTGTCTTGCTGCTGCTGAACCTTGTTAACAACAAGAAAGAATTATTCTCATTAAAAATACTTCCCGCAAGAGCAGAATGCATGGGGCTGTGCCTTTTGTTTACTCACGCCTTGCTCTCTCTCTCTCTCTCTCCCCTCCAAACTTTGAACCCTATGACCCACTCTTTACAAAAAATTCTTCTAACACTCTTAACAATGGTTCAAACCCGTCTATTATCTTTTATTAGTACTATTATTATTTATTACAATAAACTATAACTATAGAATATTAACCAGACACAGAATAAGGAAATAATATAATTTATTTTAGACTAAAAGTATATATTTTTTTTTGTTTTATTTAAAAACATATATGTACAATACAGGAAACCATGACTATCCGAAGCTATGAAAAAAAAAAAATAACAAAATTACTGCACAAAACCAAGATATTATCTACCGAGCAATATTCTATTACAGTGACACATTCAACCGATCTCCATCTAGTAAAAAAACAAAGAAAACATTACTGACAAATACAAAAAACAAAAATACTGCACTTCACCCGAGAAAAATCATGTTAGACCCCACATCCAGAATGCAACACATACTATTGAACACAATACCCATGTACAATGTTTACAAAGAAAACCCGATTTTTTTTTAATTCGTTACCCTACGTATACAAAAATACAACAATCCATAATAATAATATAATCAATGCCAATCAAACATAGACATATATCACTCACTTGAAGAAGACTAAATTATTTACAAAGATTAGTTATCTGTCTACTACAAAAAGGATAAAAAAAATCGTTTATCCCTATAACAAAATTATCCATGGTAAAATATGACATAATAAAATAGCAAATAGAGTTCACAAAACATATACAAATATATTGCTTCAATGATATTATGCAAAATTTAAGAAACCCATGTCTACATATCAAGAAACAAACCATGTATATGCACGACAAATCATACAAATATATTCATTAACATCAATAAAGTACCAATAGGTACGTCAGCCTAAAACATCCTATCCAACCACTACCATAGTAACACACACCCAATAATGTATATTGTACACTTATCTTTCCTCAGCACACAAGGAAAAATATACTCTTTAACTATAATACATAAAACTTCACATCATACCATTTATATAGTGTCCCTATATAAAACATGGCTATAAGCAAAACCCAAAACAGTATAAGTACCAACATACATACCACATAACCAAGGGATTCTCAATGTACACATTAAAAAGGCACATTATGCCCAAAAAGGTTTCATCCTAATGACTCACTTTCATACCTAAGGAAAGCCCCCTCCTCTCCCAATGATTACTCACAGTCCCCCCAACTGCATACAAGATACAACCTTCTTAAGTCATCCCTACACATCTCTCATCCCTCCTCCCCCCTGCAAGTCACCCGTCACCCTCCAAAGATAAGTCGTCTTCAGTAACCCCTCCCATTTTCACCCTAAACCCCCTCATTCACATCTAAACTAACATATCACATCACCAACCACACGTATTAACCCCTCCCCGGAGACAAACCCCTTTACCCAAGAATACCCCTCAACCCCCTAACAAACTCCCTATCAACATACTTCTGTACATATCCGGAAAATCTACAACCCAGGATCCCCCATATATCTCCCTGTTCCTACATTTAGTATGATACATATGCCCCGCAATGGCTTTTATCCTAACATCCCCACTCACCTCCCTCAGCGACCACAATACATATACATAATCAACTACTAAATACATGAGGGCCCTTCTGACGTCCACCCTCACACCTCCAAAATCTAAACTCAATGCCCGCAATGCCGAAATCCCTCCCCCCCATGTTACGTAATACTCTCCCAAACCATAATCTAACGTTTCCCAGAAATTCACAAAAGTACACTACATGCAAAGCAGTCTCCTCTACCCCACATCTACCACAACTCGGCGAAGCTACTAACCCCATCCGAAACAGAAGGGCCCTCGACGCTACAACCCCATGTAGAAAACGATACAGCAACTCCCTTACCCTTGAAAGTAACCTCAACTTTCGAAACCCCTCCCATATCTCCCTCCAATTGTACATCAGATACCCTGCTTCCCCCTTGACTACTCTCCCCCTTCCTAACCTCCCCAAGCTGCACGCTGTCAACCCCTGAGGTTCCCTTACAGTCAAGAGATACCTTAACAAATCAAAACACTCACTCAGTTCCTTTCCCTTCCACCACCTACTTAAATCACACATCACCCTACCCACAGTCTTCCCCCAATCCCCACCCAACCTTGCAAAACTATTCTTCACATACATACACTTCAACCTACGTTCTATCGGGATAAGCCCCAAACCCCCCTCCCTCACCCATTTCCTCACCACATCTTTTATCAGCCACACCTTCCCATATGCCCACACATACCTCATAACTTTCAACTCCAAACTCTTCAAATTCTCCAGCAACAATGAGTAAACCACTGCCACATGCCACAATCTACTATATATCACAGCATATATGACAATTACCTGCTGTTGCAAGGTTAAATCCCCTGGCCTACAACCCCCCATCCTACGAATCGCTCCCTCAACTATCTCATCCGAGTTCTCACATCGTGCTTTCTCAGAATCATTCATATATACTACCCCGCAAATTTTCAACCGTTCCATGATTGGCCAACCATACCTTAACTCCAACCCTTCCCCCACCCATGTTCCCACCTCTAACAATTTGGATTTAGCCCCATACACTTGCATTCCTGTGGCCTTTCCAAAAACACTAACATTCTTCATGCCCTCTTCCACTCCTACTAGGACCGTCATATTGTCTATGTATCCTACTATGCCCGTTTCCACCCCCCTCCCCTCTCCCCTTTCCCAAACACCCACTTCTATCAAACTATAAAAGGGATTTTGCAAGCAGGCGAAAAGAATCTGTGACAGGGACACCCCTGCCACAGTCCTCTTCCCATACTCACCTCCCTTCCCACATACCCATTCACTTGTACACACACTTTCGCCTCCCTATATAAAGTCTCCACCCATCCCACAACTTCCTCTCCAAAACCCTGTCTTCTCATAATCTCGTACAAAATCTCCCTGTCAACACTATCATACGCAACCTTCCAATCTAGAGCCAGAATCCCACCACCCTGCCTTCCCTCGATAAAATCCCTAATCCTCCCGTGACCCAAGGCCATACTCCGACCTGGTATCCCACACTGCCCCTTTGCTATCGCTCGACCAATTACATGTTTTAACTTATTCCCTAGCACTTTCGCAAAATTTTTATAATCGGCACACATTAGTGCCAACGGCCTATAATCCCTAATAGTAGTCCCATCATCCCTCTTTTTAACAAGAACCACCACACCCGTCCTCTGTGCCTCCCCCATACATCCTCCAACCTTCATCCCATTTAACAATTTCACCAAACACTCTTTTATAATCCCCAATTCTCCATATAAAAATAATTGGATATACCATCTATCCCAGGCGATTTCCTGTGACTCATACCATTCACCGCCATCCACACTTGATCTTCACTTATCACCCCTTCCATGCTCTCCCTATCCTGGTTCCCCAACACCTCCATGATACACTCAATCAAAATGTCCCCCTCCCTTCCCCCACTCCCCACCATTCGCATATAACTTGCAAACCATTTATCCAGATAATAATTCACTGCTTCTGTCGTCTTCAACTTCTGACCTTTCACGTACCCGTCCATGTCCTCACACACCTCCATCCCCATCACAGTCATCCCCAACCTCCTCTTATGAAAATTCCTTAATACACATGCTGAAGGCCTGTCACCCCATAGCACATACTCAAAACCACCTTTTAATCAAACCGCATCAAATCTCATTCTGGATGTCTTTCAAACGCTCCTTTAAACCCACTATCTCACCCACTGAGAAAGATCCCCCCCTTCATAACACCTACTCAACAGCCCCTCAAAATATTTTTGCAATCCATACTTCCATTGATTAACCTCCCTCCCTCTGTTTGTATAAAATGTTCATATACCTGGTTTCACAACCCTTTCCCACCACCCCACGACATCCCCGTCAACCCTCCCCTTCTCCCATACCCCCTCCCACCACTCAGAAAAACCAATTCTGTTCTCTTCCCCATTTAATAAACTTACATTTAGTTTCCAAAAGCCCCCGAACCACCTAACCATGCCCTCCCAACCCAGATCAACCAGCACACCCTGATGATCTGAAAACCCCACATCAGTAGTTTGCACCCTCCCCACAACCACACTCCTAGTCACATAAATCCTGTCTAACCTTGCCACATACCCCCTACATATAAACGTATGCTCAACACCCCCCCTCCCACTACATCCACCATACCCACCAGTTCCCTCAAAACCCCCAACACACATCCTGCCCCACGTGGTTCCACATCTTTCTTCCCTATTACACTATTCCAATCACCCCCCATTAATGTCACCTCAGGCAGACCACCCAAAGAATAAACCAAGTAATCCCATACAAAATCCTTCTTAGCCCTTCTATTATTTACCGCCGGCATGTATACACCTACAAAACACACCCTTACCCCCCACACCCCATCGACCCGCTCTATATGCCCACCCCCACCCTCTTCCCATGATGTCAAGGTAAAAGGGCTTGTCTCTTTGATGACTACTGCAACCCCACCCTTTAATCTGCCAGAACTCCCAGCATAGACATCATAACCTTTCAACCTCAAATTCCTTCCATACTTGAAATCATGCTCCTGAATATAACCTACATCCACATCATACCTTTGCAATGTCACTTCCACCCACCTGCATTTCACTTCTGCCACTAAACCATTCACATTAAAAATTAGACTCCTGAATACAAATAAGGGGGCTTTCCTTTAGACCTATGTGGCACCGGCACAATTCCTTTACCCGAGCCCATCACTCTGCCATTACTCCTTCCCACCCTGGGCTCCCTCAGAACTTTTCACACCACCCTTTCCCCGTTGTGCCACCTCCACCCAGGCCTTTTTACAAGATCTCTGACCCGGCGTCAGGACGTCGTCACTGTCTGACGACCTGACCAACCGTTTCCAAGATTCACCCACAACATCCATACTCTCTCCACTCTCACTCTTGTGAATGTCAGCCTTCACTTCCTGACATACTAACACACCTGTCTTATCCATGTCATCCACTGCTCTTTCCTCTCCAGGAACACTCCTCATCACATCCCTTTCACTGCCAACCACGTCCTCAGCCTGCGGATTGTTCAACAGTCCCATAAGCATATCCTGTAACGGGACATCCAAACTTAAATCTAAATGGTCCTCCTGGACCCTCTCGTCTGCCATCCACTTCTTTTGCATCACATCAGAGATAGTGCAACACAGCACCTCCTCCCTCTCCATTATCTCACTCCATTTCCCTGACGTTTCAGGGGCCTCCTCCTGCTCCACTTCACCGTTTCCCCTTTCCACTTCATGTTCCACATGCACATCCTCTCGCCTTGGTGTCTACCGCCTCTCACACACAGCTCCCACATGCTTGAAAGAGCCACAGAGATGACAGGTTCTCCGCTGTCTCACATACGTCACATAGACCTGGGTGCAAAAATCCTCTATGACTACATACAAAGGTATCACCTGTCGCAGCATCATTTTCAGGGTAAAAGAACCCTCCGGCAGGCCCACATATGGCCCCTCCGTCCAACGGCCCACTGACACAGAATGCACCACCACATAGTCCTTGAAGACACTGTTAATGTCAATACCATCAGCCTCAAAAGGCACATTCCTAATACGTAACCAGGTGTAATACCTGGATACGTCTTTTAACTTCACCTCCAAGCTGGAATTAACCTTCATCACCGTATCTTGATATGTATTTGTTTACGATCCTCTCATAAACACTCGCCGACACCATCTTCACGAAAATTCTTGAGGCACCGTTCAGGGCTATGCCATATAATTTGTCTATCCCGATGCCATACGTATCACGGAGGATAGCAGGAAGCAGAGTTGTCACAGTCGAAGGATACACAGCAGCATGAACGACCTCTATACAGACAGTGTTCACTCTTCTATTCCCTGTCGCCATGTTGGTGAAAATGAAAAACTCCCAGAACCACCACCAGGTATCAGGCTGCAGACAACCGACCAGTACGGGAGCTGCCAGCAGAATGTAAAAGTATATAGGGGAAAACATATTGGAACAGTCAGACCAAACTACCCTCAACAAGCCTGAGTCTTCAAACTGTCAGTAATCTTCAGTTACTTTATACTGAGGTTACAATGCTTATATTCACTAAGATTGACCTTGCCTTTATTCACAGTTACAGAGGTAAAGGGTAGAACAATCTCACAATAATAATAATAAATAATAACAATAATAATCATTATTATTTCTTAGGCCTTTAACCAAGATAATTTATACACCACATGTGATAATTAATAGTGTGGTTAACTTTATTACAAGAAAGTTAAGGACATGTAACCCTGAGATCTCTGATGGGAAAAACCGAAGAATTGGTTAAATCACATTAAACTTGCAATACCAACGAGCTGAGCACGAGACACGAATCAAACTTGAGAATGTGTTAGTGTTGCCATACAGTGATTCTGATTCAAATTCAAATTTTTATTTCTTTGCATAGTTTACAATGTGAGACTGACATGTTATAAGGAGTCTACTTAATGAATAGTTTACAATGTGTAATTACAATATTGATTTGCTAAGTGCAAAGAAAGCGACTATCAAGCAGAGGCATTTCATGAGAATGTGCTAGTGTTGCCATACAGTGATCATGATAATGTGTTAGTGTTGCCATACAGTGATCATGAGAATGTGTTAGTGTTGCCATACAGTGATCATGATAATGTTTAGTGTTTCCATACAGTGATCATGAGGATGTGTTAGTGTTGCCATACAATGATCATGATAATGTGTTAGTGTTGCCATACAGTGATCATGAGAATGTGTTAGTGTTGCCATACAGTGATCATGATAATGTTGCCATACAGTGATCATGAGAATGTGTTAGTGTTGCCATACAGTGATCATGAGAATGTGTTAGTGTTGCCATACAGGGATCATGAGAATGTGTTAGTGTTGCCATACAGTACTCACCTATTTGTGGTTGCAGGGGTCAAGTCATAGCTCCTGGCCCCACCTCTTCACTGATTGCTACTAGGTCCTCTCTCTCCCTGCTCCATAAGCTTTATCAAACCTCGTCTTAAAACAATGTATGGTTCCTGCCTCAACTATGTCACTTTCTAGGCTATTTCACTTTCTGACAACTCTATGACTGAAGAAATACTTCCTAACATCCCTTTGACTCATAGGAGTCTTCAACTTCCAATTGTGACCCCTTGTTTTTGTGTCCCCTCTCTGGAACATCTTGTTTCTGTCCACCTTATCTATTCCTCGCAATATTTTATGTCATTATCATGTCTCCCCTAACCCTCCTGTCCTCTAGTGTCGTCAGGCCGATTTTCCTTAACCTTTCTTCATAGGACAAACCCCTTATCTCTGGGACTAGTCTTGTTACAAACCTTTGCTGCACTTTCTCTAATTTCTTGACGTGCTTGACCAGGTGTGGGTTCCAAACTGGTGCTGCATACTCCAGTATGGGCCTGATGTATATGGTGTACAGAGTCTTGAACGATTCCTTAGTGAGGTATTGGAACGCTATTCTTAGGTTTGCCAGCCGCCCATATGCTGCAGCAGTTATCTGATTGATGTGTGCCTCAGGAGATGTGCTCGGTATTATACTCACCCCAAGATCTTTTTCCTTGAGTGAGGTTTGCAGTCTTTGGCCCCCTAGACTATACTCTGTCTGCGGTCTTCTTTGCCCTTCTCCGATCTTCATGACTTTACATTTGGCAGGGTTAAATTCAAGGATGAGAATGTGTTAGTGTTGCCATACAGTTATCATGAGAATGTGTTAGTGTTGCCATACAGTGATCATGAGAATGTGTTAGTGTTGCCATACAGTGATCATGAGAATGTATTAGTGTTGCCATACAGTGATCATGAGAATGTGTTAGTGTTGCCATACAGTGATCATGAGAATGTGTTAGTGTTGCTATACAGTGATTATGAGAATGTGTTAGTATTACCATACAGTGATTATGGGAATGTGTTAGTGTTGCCATGCAGTGGAGAATGTATTAGTGTTGCCATACAGTGACCATGAGAATGTGTGAGTGTTGCCATACAGTGACCATGAGAATGTATTAGTGTTGCCATACAGTGACCATGAGAATGTATTAGTGTTGCCATACAGTGACCATGAGAATGTATTAGTGTTGCCATACAGTGACCATGATAATATGCATTATTACTCTCATAAATCAGTATAGACGTCAAGAGTCATTTGATTTAGATTCAGACAGTTTATTTCTAATCATTACGTCTCCGAAATATGTGATAATCAGATAGCCCAAAGCATGTACAGCATATCTGGTTGTGTATATATGTTGCTTTGTATGAGATGTTGATTGGGTGTGTATTTATATATCTGGTGCCTTGTATAAGGTGATTGTAGTGCCCACAGTCAGTGGCCAGGCTTCAAACACCTTTTATTGTACAGCAATAAAGGAATGGAACAGACTGCCTGCACATGTCAAAGGCAGTCGTAGCATGAGCCAGTTCAAGAAGAGAACCAAAAGGTACCTAATGAATGTAGCGACAGAAAGCAAGGAGAATAATTTTTTATTTTATTTTAACTAACACACATGTAAATGTAAATAACTCTTTTTGCCTTATTTCTAGTATACATATATCCTTTATAATATAATAACATATATCTCCTATAATGTATAATATTAAGGTACTAAAAGGACCCCAATGGAAATAAGTCACTCTATCTGACTTTTTGGGTTATCCTAGGTTCTCTACACATATGCTGCTATGTATGATAATGTATGTAACTGTATTTGTGTATACCTGAATAAACTTACTTAATTGGTTGTGTATATACGGTGTCTTCTGTAAGATGATTGGTTGTGTATATACGGTGTCTTCTGTAAGATGATTGGTTGTGTATATACGGTGTCTTCTATAAGATGATTGGTTGTGTATATATGGCGCCTTGTATAAGATGTTTGGTTGTGTATATATGGTGCCTTGTATAAGATGTTTGATTGTGTATATACGGTGTCTTCTATAAGATGATTGGTTGTGTATATATGGTGTCTTGTATAAGATGTTTGGTTGTGTATATATGGTGTCTTGTATAAGATGTTTGGTTGTGTATATATGGTGTCTTGTATAAGATGTTTGGTTGTGTATATATGGTGTCTTGTATAAGATGTTTGGTTGTATATATATGGTGTCTTGTATAAGATGTTTGGTTGTGTATATATGGTGTCTTGTATAAGATGTTTGGTTGTGTATATATGGTGTCTTGTATAAGATGTTTGGTTGTATATATATGGTGTCTTGTATAAGATGTTTGGTTGTATATATATGGTGTCTTGTATAAGATGTTTGGTTGTATATATATGGTGTCTTGTATAAGATGTTTGGTTGTGTATATATGGTGTCTTGTATAAGATGTTTGGTTGTGTATATATGGTGTCTTGTATGTTTGGTTGTGTATATATATATGGCGCCTTGTATGTTTGGTTATGTATATATGGCGCCTTGTATGTTTGGTTATGTATATATGGCGCCTTGTATGTTTGGTTGTATATATATGGTGTCTTGTATAAGATGTTTGGTTGTGTATATATGGCGCCTTGTATAAGATGGGATAACTTTTTATAAAGGAGAGGCCAGAAGAGGTCTCGCCAGCAGACTTGAGCGTCATAAATATGTTATAACTGCTAACAAAGACGCCATTTTTAGTTTATACATGTAAAGTCACAGAGCATTGTGTAGGCTGGACAAGTGCCAACGGATTACTTCACTACAGCTTACCACAGTATTGTTGAATCCTCTCTGGTTAATGGTTGGTTGATGCCTTGTAAGTTATATCGACAACACTATGATATTCAAACTTTATAACTTAGATATGCAACTTTACTTATTTTATAAATTATCAACCATAACTTTTTATTATTTTATTATTATTATTGCTTTAATTTGTTTAATCTGATTTAATTAATTTTATAATGAAGACAAAAGTACAAAACTATGTTTAAAAAATGTCATGTCTAAACTATGTTCAAATTTCATAGCTTAAATACTATCTACAAAAATTCTTACAATTTAGTTTTAAGTTAATTTTAAGTCTGCCTAAAATGCCCTGCATACTAGGGGCTTTTGGCATGTACACCTCATGTAATCTCAATAACCAAATGTAATTCTTTGTATCATGTCCAAATAAAAATATTATTATTATATTATTATTATTATTATTATTATATTATCAATACAGTAGCATGGTACCTGTTTACCACCAGACAAGAATATTTCGGTCCCTAAAATAGGGAGTAAACTCTCTGTGAATATCTACACTGAAAGGCACATTCCTCTCGGTGTCTATATAGATGTTGTCTCTTGGTTAGGTGGTTAAAAAGGGAGTTTAAGGCCTTTCGACTAAACTAAGATCAATAAGACTGCACTTAACTAGTTCACCACCACATAAAATAACTGTAATCCCTAAAATGGGGATTAAAGTAAACTCTCTGAGTGAAACAAACCTCTCTGGGTGTACCTTTGGCTCTGTCATTAATCATAACGTGTAACGTATTACGAACATAAGTCTTTGTGCCTATAAACTAGATATTTTATATTCCAAAATAAATTACATAGTGTAAAGAGAGAAGTGAGTGATAATGTGAATAAAGATTGTAATCACTTATGATGTGATCTGCTGTCACTGAGCCATAGAGTGAAGAGTTGGTAGCAATCATGTAGTCTTGACAGTAGCTGTCTCAGACGTATGAGTCATCATATAGTCTTGACAGTAACTGTCTCAGACGTATGAGTCATCATATAGTCTTGACAGTAACTGTCTCCTCAGACGTATGAGTCATCATATAGTCTTGACAGTAACTGTCTCAGACGTATGAGTCATCATATAGTCTTGACAGTAACTGTCTCAGACGTATGAGTCATCATATAGTCTTGACAGTAGCTGTCTCAGACGTATGAGTCATCATATAGTCTTGACAGTAACTGTCTCAGACGTATGAGTCATCATATAGTCTTGACAGTAACTGTCTCAGACGTATGAGTCATCATATAGTCTTGACAGTAACTGTCTCAGACGTATGAGTCATCATATAGTCTTGACAGTAACTGTCTCAGACGCAAGAATCATCAAGTAGTCTTGACAATAGCTGTCTCAGACTTAACAGTAGTCTTGAGAGTAGCTGTCTCAGACTTAACAGTAGTCTTGACAGTAGCTGCCTCAGACTTAACAGTAGTCTTGAGAGTAGCTGTCTCAGACTTAACAGTAGTCTTGAGAGTAGCTGTCTCAGACTTAACAGTAGTCTTGAGAGTAGCTGCCTCAGACTTAACAGTAGTCTTGACAGTAGCTGTCTCAGACGTAACAGTAGTCTTGAGAGTAGCTGCCTCAGACTTAACAGTAGTCTTGACAGTAGCAGTCTCAGACCTAACAGTAGTCTTGAGAGTAGCTGCCTCAGACTTAACAGTAGTCTTGAGAGTAGCTGCCTCAGACTTAACAGTAGTCTTGAGAGTAGCTGCCTCAGATTTAACAGTAGTCTTGACAGTAGCTGCCTAAGACTTAACAGTAGTCTTGAGAGTAGCTGTCTCAGAGTTAACAGTAGCTGCCTCAGGCTTAACAGTAGTCTTGAGATGCCTCAGACTTAACAGTAGCTGCCTCAGGCTTAACAGTAGTCTTGAGATGCCTCACACTTAACAGTAGTCTTGAGAGTAGCTGCCTCAGGCTTAACAGTAGTCTTGAGAGTAGCTGTCTCAGACTTAACAGTAGTCTTGACAGTAGCTGCCTCAGACTTAACAGTAGTCTCGACAGTAGCTGTTTCAGATTTAACAGTAGTCTTGACAGTAGCTGTCTCAGACTTAACAGTAGTCTTGAGAGTAGCTGCCTCAGACTTAACAGTAGTCTTGAGAGTAGCTGCCTCAGACTTAACAGTAGTCTTGACAGTAGCTGCCTCAGACTTAACAGTAGTCTTGACAGTAGCTGCCTCGGTCTTAACAGTAGTCTTGACAGTAGCTGCCTCAGACTTAACAGTAGTCTTGAGAGTAGCTGCCTCAGACTTAACAGTAGTCTTGATAGTAGCTTCCTCAGACTTAACAGTAGTCTTGACAGTAGCTATCTCAGACTTAACAGTAGTCTTGACAGTAGCTATCTCAGACTTAACAGTAGTCTTGATAGTAGCTGCCTCAGAGTTAACAGTAGTCTTGAGAGTAACTGCCTCAGACTTAACAGTAGTCTTGAGAGTAGCTGCTTCAGACTTAACAGTAGTCTTGACAGTAGCTGCCTCAGAATTAACAGTAGTCTTGACAGTAGCTATCTCAGACTTAACAGTAGTCTTGAGAGTAGCTGCCTCAGATTTAACAGTAGTCTTGACAGTAGCTGCCTCAGACTTAACAGTAGTCTTGACAGTAGCTGCCTCAGACTTAACAGTAGTTTTGGAGTAACTGCCTCAGACTTAACAGTAGTCTTGACAGTAGCTGCCTCAGATTTAACAGTAGTCTTGACAGTAGCTGCCTCAGACTTAACAGTAGTCTTGACAGTAGCTGCCTCAGACTTAACAGTAGTCTTGAGAGTAACTGCCTCAGACTTAACAGTAGTCTTGACAGTAGCTATCTCAGACTTAACAGTAGTCTTGAGAGTAGCTGCCTCAGATTTAACAGTAGTCTTCACAGTAGCTGCCTCAGACTTAACAGTAGTCTTGAGAGTAGCTGCCTCAGACTTAACAGTAGTCTTGAGAGTAACTGCCTCAGACTTAACAGTAGTCTTGAGAGTAGCTGCCTCAGACTTAACAGTAGTCTTGAGAGTAGCTGCCTCAGACTTAACAGTAGTCTTGAGAGTAGCTGCCTCAGACTTAACAGTAGTCTTGAGAGTAGCTGCCTCAGACTTGACAGTAGTCTTGAGAGTAACTATCTCAGACTTAACAGTAGTCTTGACAGTAGCTATCTCAGATTTAACAGTAGTCTTGACGGTAGCTATCTCAGACTTAACAGTAGTCTTGAGAGTAGCTGCCTCAGACTTGACAGTAGTCTTGACAGTAGCTATCTCAGACTTAACAGTAGTCTTGAGAGTAGCTGCCTCAGAACTTAACAGTAGTCTTGACAGTAGCTATCTCAGACTTAACAGTAGTCTTGAGAGTAGCTGCCTCAGACTTGACAGTAGTGTTGACAGTAGCTGAATCAGATTTAACAGTAGTCTTGAGAGTAGCTGCCTCAGACTTGACAGTAGTGTTGACAGTAGCTATCTCAGACTTAACAGTAGTCTTGAGAGTAGCTGCCTCAGAACTTAACAGTAGTCTTGAAAGTAGCTATCTCAGACTTAACAGTAGTCTTGAGAGTAGCTGCCTCAGACTTGACAGTAGTCTTGAGAGTAGCTGCCTCAGACTGACCAGTAGTCTTGACAGTAGCTGCCTCAGACTTAACAGTAGTCTTGAGAGTAGCTGCTTCAGACTTAACAGTAGTCTTGAGAGTAGCTGCCTCAGACTTAACAGTAGTGTTGAGAGTAGCTGCCTCAGACTTAACAGTAGTCTTGAGAGTAACTGCCTCAGACTTAACAGTAGTCTTGAGAGTAGCTGCTTCAGACTTAACAGTAGTCTTGAGAGTAGCTGCCTCAGACTTAACAGTAGTGTTGAGAGTAGCTGCCTCAGACTTAACAGTAGTCTTGACAGTAGCTGCCTCAGACTTAACAGTAGTCTTGAGAGTAGCTGCCTCAGACTTAACAGTAGTGTTGAGAGTAGCTGCCTCAGACTGACCAGTAGTTTTGACAGTAGCTGCCTCAGACTTAACAGTAGTCTTGAGAGTAGCTGCTTCAGACTTAACAGTAGTCTTGAGAGTAGCTGCCTCAGACTTAACAGTAGTCTTGAGAGTAGCTGCCTCAGACTTAACAGTAGTCTTGAGAGTAGCTGCCTCAGACTTAACAGTAGTCTTGAGAGTAGCTGCCTCAGACTTAACAGTAGTCTTGAGAGTAGCTGCCTCAGACTTACCAGTAGTGTTGACAGTAGCTGCCTCAGACTTAACAGTAGTGTTGACAGTAGCTGCCTCAGACTTAACAGTAGTCTTGAGAGTAGCTGCCTCAGACTTAACAGTAATCTTGAGAGTAGCTGCCTCAGACTTAACAGTAGTCTTGAGAGTAGCTGCCTCAGACTTAACAGTAGTCTTGACAGTAGCTGCCTCAGACTTAACAGTAGTCTTGACAGTAGCTGCCTCAGACTTAACAGTAGTCTTGAGAGTAGCTGCCTCAGACTTAACAGTAGTCTTGAGAGTAGCTGCCTCAGACTTAACAGTAGTCTTGACAGTAGCTGCCTCAGACTTAACAGTAGTCTTGAGAGTAGCTGCCTCAGACTTAACAGTAGTCTTGAGAGTAGCGGCCTCAGACTTAACAGTAGTCTTGAGAGTAGCTGCCTCAGACTTAACAGTAGTCTTGAGAGTAGCTGCCTCAGACTTAACAGTAGTCTTGACAGTAGCTGCCTCAGACTTAACAGTAGTCTTGAGAGTAGCTGCCTCAGACTTAACAGTAATCTTGAGAGTAGCTGCCTCAGACTTAACAGTAGTCTTGAGAGTAGCTGCCTCAGACTTAACAGTAGTCTTGAGAGTAGCTGCCTCAGACTTAACAGTAGTCTTGACAGTAGCTGCCTCAAACTTAACAGTAGTCTTGACAGTAGCTGCCTCAGACTTAACAGTAGTCTTGACAGTAGCTGCCTCAGACTTAACAGTAGTCTTGAGAGTAGCTGCCTCAGACTTAACAGTAGTCTTGAGAGTAGCTGCCTCAGACTTAACAGTAGTCTTGAGAGTAGCTGCCTCAGACTTAACAGTAGTAAGGTTGGCTGGAGTATTGATTTCCTCAACACGGACTAAAAATCCAGGTTGGTCAGCGTCCCAGAAAAGGCAAGGAACAGAGAGAGAGAGAGAGAGAGAGAGAGAGAGAGAGAGAGTCGTGTATGCTGTTGTATAAGGTTTAATAAAGCAGGCTCCAGCGAGGGTCTGGTTTTATACAGACCAACGTATGATACAAGCCTTTCAACTCTCACTGCCCGTATTACTCATACCAGCTCTTCCAGGACAACTAACTTTTGTTTCTTGTACCTCTCAGGCAGCCTGTTAGGCAGCCTCCCTCAGGCAGTTCTTCAGGCAACATGTAAGGCAGCCCCTGAGGCAGGCCCCTAAGGCAGCCCTTCCCGCAGCCCCTCCCGCAGCCTCTCAGTCAGCATGACATGCTGACTGAGCATGGCATGCAGCATGTCAGGAAGTATGTCATGCAGCCCCTCCCGCAGCATATCAGGCACCCCCTCCCGCATCCCTTCATCCAGCATATCAGGCAGCATGTCAGCCCCTCTCGCAGCCTCTCAATCAGCATGTCAGGCAGCCCCTCCCGCATCCCCTAAGACAGCATCTCAGGCAACATCTCAGACAGCATCTCAAGCAACATCTCAGGAAGCATCTCAGGCAACATCTCAGGCAGCATCTCAGGCAACATCTCAGGCAGCATCTCAGGCAACATCTTAAGCAGCATCTCAGGCAACATCTCAGGGAAAATCTCAAGCAACATCTCAGGCAGCATCTCAGGCAACATCTCAGGCAGCATCTCAGGAAGCATCTCAGGCAACATCTCAGGCAAAATCTTAAGCAGCATCTCAGGCAACATCTCAGGGAACATCTCAGGCAGCATCTCAAGCAGCATCTCAGGCAACATCTCAGGCAACATCTCAGGGAGAATCTCAAGCGGCATCTCAGGCAACATCTCAGGCAACATCTCAGGGAGCATCTCAAGCGGCATCTCAGGTAACATCTCAGGCAACATCTCAGGGAGCATCTCAAGCAGCATCTCAGGCAGCATCTCAGGCAACATCTCTCTCAGGGAACATCTCAAGCAGCATCTCAGGCAGCATCTCAGTCAACATCTCAGGCAGCATCTCAAGCAGCATCTTAAGCAGCATCTCAGGCAACATCTCAGGCAGCATCTCAGGCAACATCTCAGGCAACATCTCAGGGAGCATCTCAAGCAGCATCTCAGGCAACATCTCAGGCAACATCTCAGGCAGGCAACTTAATTCTCTCACTGTTCCGGGAAAGGCGTTAAGCTAAGGTGTTCATAATTGAGAATCAAATAATTTGCACTAGCTTTATGGACCAAAGGTAATATTCGTCAGTTAATATTAACACAAAGTAAGTGCAACAAAATCAATGATGGCTTGTAATATTGTCTTTCTTCACTATTTTCACTGTACTTACATTATCACTGTATAATTCTAATATTGTCTTTCTTCACTATTCTCACTGTACTTACATTATCACTGTATAATTCTAATATTGTTCCTCTTCACTATTCTCACTGTACTTACATTATCACTGTAGTTGGGATTACTAGTCTAGCAACAGCGGCGAGAGCGTTCAACCCATCTTGGCATTTATTATTGTATTTTGTGGTAGATGTAGTGAAGGGAACGGTCTTCACCAAGATTTATAATATTTAGCGTAGATGATGAGGGTATTCTGAAGACTAACCTTGATCCTGTGCGTCGTCTTGCGTTTGTATCGTAATATTTATATTTCCATTTGAGGGATCTGTTTGATAAGATAAGATAAGATTTCTTCGGATTTTTAACCCCGGAGGGTTAGCCACCCAGGATAACCCAAGAAAGTCAGTGCGTCATCGAGGACTGCCTGTCTTATTTCCATTGGGGTCCTTAATCTTGTCCCCCAGGATGCGACCCTCACCAGTCGACTAACAACCCAGGTACCTATTTGCTGCTAGGTGAACATGACAACAGGTGTAAGGAAACACGTCGAAATGTTTCCACCCGCCGGGAATCGAACCCGGGCTCTCCGTGTGTGAAGCGAGAGCTCTAGCCACCAGACCACCGTTTGTTATGGCGTCGGTATATCAAACAAACGAAGGTAACCTCGGCTTTTGATTTCCTTCAACCACAACATGTACTCCATCAAATAAAAAAAATGGTTGGGTCATGTGCTTGGCTTGGTTGTATATTAACCACTGTTGGTGATATATTGCGTCCTAGTTTATATAATTCATTAATAATGGTATTCATTTTCTTATGCCGTTATATGGGTCATGATACCATCATTATGACTTATACATATGTTTAAGGTATGAACCTCCACACGGTATAAGGGGTGGACCGGTAAGCCAGCGGAAGGCCTCGGTCAGATGACCAAAACCTTACCTAACCTAAGTGAGATGTGCAGAGCATTCAGAGTGAATAACAACTTGTTCACTTTTCCTAAACTCTTGAAACGTTTCGTCTACACAATAGGCTTCTTCAGTTAAGTGATGTAAATGCTTCAGAAAAGTGACAAGTTGAAGAATGAAACACTAGTGCAACATATGGAAATCTTCACTGTGGAAACGTTTCGCCAGTCACTGGCGTCTTCAGTCTATTACTGAGAAGAATGGTGAAAGATGGGGAGTTTGAGGTAATCAGTCTTTCAGCCTGGGGTCGATGTGTTCAATCCATCAGTCTTGAGAAAAGGACAGTATATGCTGGGAGAAGTGACTTATATACTGCAGTCAGGTGAGTTGAAGCAGGAGGAGGCGGAGTCACCACTGGATAAATCCACTAGTGTAAGTAAGTCATAGCTGTAGGTTAGGCAAGTGTTGAAGAATTGCCTCTATCAAGATCGCAAAATTACCAGCTGAGGGACTGATTCTTCTCTGTGTTGGACTGAAGAAGCCAATGGCTGGTGAAACGTTTCATAATAAAAATTTCCAAATGTTACGTAAGTGTTTCATTCTTTTTGAGTTAAATACAGAAGAAAGTAAGTATAGAGAGAACAGAAGTAGTGGTGAGGTGAACACGATGTGATAACTCCATCAACCTTCAAGTGACTCACGAAATCGTAATAACACGATTGTAAACAAACCAGGGTACTGCACTAGTCCAGTCTCATGCACTGAGGCACTGAGGCACTGGGGCACTGAGGCACTGGGGACAGGTTGTATGGGAAGCGGAGATACCTTTCTTGGATCACCCACTGACTGAAATACATGCAGTTCTCCAATAGGCTTATGTCTGGCAATAATTGAAGGTTCACTATTTATATTATCCTGTAGATTTCTCAATATGTTCCCATATTTCCTTCGCCAGACTGTCGAAATAATCAGCATGATGAGATTAGGTACCAGTATCAGCATGAAGACATTAGGTACCAGTATCATCATGAAGACATTAGGTACCAGTATCATCATGAAGACATTAGGTACCAGTATCATCATGAAGACATTAGGTACCAGTATCATCATGAAGACATTAGGTACCAGTATCATCATGAAGACATTAGGTACCAGTATCATGAGCATTAGGACCAGTATATCATGAAGACATTAGGTACCAGTATCATCATGAAGACATTAGGTACCAGTATCATCATGAAGACATTAGGTACCAGTATCAGCATGAAGACATTAGGTACCAGTATCATCATGAAGACATTAGGTACCAGTATCAGCATGAAGACATTAGCGGCCTCGCTGCCTCAATCCTCACTGATAACGATGACAGTTTATTCTAATTTAGCAACAACGTTTATTTTTTACATTGTTCAGAGATGGAGTCCCATGCCCCCTCATTATTGGGTTCCCATAAACCCCAAGGGGTATGGATACCTTCGGTTAAAAATCTCTACTGGTTGAAATTCATTAGCTGGAGGATAAATATTAAATATGTCAAAAGAGAGATTGCATGACTATGACTGACTGAGGCAAGTTATTTTTTTGACATAAATCACACAAGATGTGTTTGTTTATAAGTTATATGCTGAGTATCAAGTAACATACATAAGGGGTATTACCAATAGACCCCTGGCTGTCTTCAAGCAGGCACTGGACAGACACCTAAAGTCAGTACCTGTTCAGCCGGGCTGTGGTTCGTACATCAGTTTGCGTGCGGCCAGCAGTAACAGCCTGGTTGATCAGACCCTGATCCACCACGAGGCCTGGTCTCAGACCGGGCCGCGGGGGCGTTGACCTACCTGGAGTTTACCTTGAGAGAGTTCCGAGGGTTAACGCCCCCGCGGCCCGGACTGTGACCAGGCCTCATGGTGGATCAGGGCCTGATCAACCAGGCTGTTACTGCTAGCCGCACGCAGTCCAACGTACGAACCACAGCCTGGCTGGTCAGGTACCGACTTTAGGTGCCTGTCCAGTGTCTGCTTGAAGACAGCCAGGGGTCTATTGGTAATACCCCTTATGTATGCTGGGAGGTAGTTGAACAGTCTTGGGCCCCTGACACTTATTGTGTTGTCTCTCAACGTGCTAGTGGCACCCCTGCTTTTCTTTGGGGGGATGTTACATCGTCTGCCCAGTCTTTTGCTTTTGTAGGGAGTGACTCTCGTGTGCAAGTTTGGTACTAATCCCTCTAGGATTTTCCAAGTGTAAATAATAATGTATCTCTCCTTCCTGCGTTCTAGGGAGTACAGGTTTAGGAACTTCAAGCGTTCCCAGTAATTGAGGTTGTTTATCACAGTTATGCATGCCGTGAAGGTTCTCTGTACATTTTCTAGGTCAGCAATTTCACCTGCCTTGAAAGGTACAGTTAGTGTGCAGCAATATTCCAGCCTAGATAGAACAAGCGACCTAAAGAGTGTCATCATGGGCTTGGTATCCCTGGTTTTGAAGGTTCTCATTATCCATCCTGTCATTTTTCTAGCAGATGCGATTGCTACACTGTTATGGTCCTTGAAGGTGAGATCCTCTGACATGATCACTCCCAGGTCTTTGACATTAGTTTTTCGCTCTATTGTGTGGTTGGAATTTGTTTTATACTCCGATGAAATTTTAATTTCCTCACGTTTTCCATATCGGAGTAATTGAAATTTCTCATCATTGAACTTCATATTGTTTTCTGCAGCCCATTTAAAGATTTGGTTGATGTCTGCTTGGAGTCTTGCAGTGTCTTCAACGGTGGACACTGTCATACAGATTCGGGTGTCATCTGCAAAGGAAGGCACAGCACTGTGGCTTATATCCCTGTCAATATCTGATATGAGGATGAGGAACAGGATGGGAGCGAGTACTGTGCCTTGTGGAACAGAGCTTTTCACCATAGCCGCCTCAGACTTTACTCTGTTGACTACTAATCTTTGTGGTCTATTTGTTAGGAAATTATAGATCCATCTGCCAACTTTTCCTGTTATTCCTTTATCACGCATTTTGTGTGCTATTACACCATGGTTACACTTGCAAAGGCTTTTGCAAATCTGTGTATATAACATCTGCATTCTGTTTATCTTCTAGAGCATCCAGGACCTTGTCGTAGTGGTCCAGTAGTTAGGACAGACATGAGCGACCTGCTTTAAACCTATGCTGCCCTGGGTTGTGTAATTGATGAGTATCTAGATGAGTGGCGATCTTGCTTCTTAAAACCCTTTCAAAGATTTTTATGATATGGGACATTAGTGCTATTGATCTGTAGTTCTTTGCTATTGCTTTACTGCCCCCTTTGGGGAGTGGGGCTATGTCTGTTGTTTTTAGTAACTGCGGACGACCCCAGTGTCCATGCTTCCTCTCCGTAGGATGTTAAAAGCACGTGATAGGGGCTTCTTGCAGTTCTTGATGAACACGGAGTTCCATGAGTCTGGGCCTGGGGCAGAGTGCATGGGCATGTCATTTATCGCCTTTTCGAAGTTATTT
>WNWK01021251.1:0-34364 GCA_009830355.1 Cherax destructor | reverse complement strand
CCTAAATGCTTTGAATTTGTATTTCCTTCACCAAGCAGTTAGATTAATATCAGACTTTTGTATTTTCCTTCACCTATATTACAAAAGGGCTTTACAATTATTTACACTATATACAAAAGAGTAGTATTTAGTGCACGCCACTGTTGTCTAGGCTAAACAGCAGCCAAAAGACAGACAATCTTTCTACAACCAGCTCTATGCAGGAATTCGAATGACAAACTGTGAGTGGTATCCACGTCACCTTTGTCATTGTTAAACTCGCATTTTAATTGGCTGAACTGAGTCGTTGATTTGATGATGGGGCCCCATCGCCAAACCCTTAACGATGGTTCGCTGGTTGGAGGGGAGCCTATGTGGGTGTGTTTAACATGCTCCGAATAAAGATTACATTTTCTAGGTGGTTAGTGATCTTGCTTCTTAGAACCCTCTCAAAGATTTTTATGATATGGGATGTTAGTGCTATCGGTCTGTAGTTCTTTGCAATTGCTTTACTGCCACCTTTGTGGAGTGGTGCTATGTCTGTTGTTTTTAGTGTGTGTGGGATGATCCCTGTGTCCATGCTCCCTCTCCATAGAATGCTGAAGGCACAAGACATAATTTATCTTCTTCATATCAACCACAAAAATTAATTATTGGGATATTGTTAGTGTCTTCCTGTGTGAAAACCAAGAGAAAATAATTATTAAAAATTGAGCAGACTCTCCATCTTCGTTACATTATGTTATTTACATAGATTATCAAACCTATCTTTGTTAAGTCATATGATGTGTTCACTAACTGAGGAGCCAATGGTTAAAACTGCATTAAACTAAGTATATATGAAAAATTGGTTTCTTAATTAAACAAAACTTTAGAAACCATTGTTAAAAAAGAACTATTGAACGAGTGTTAAGAAAATAGGACTACCAAATCCATTGTTCTACTGATCTCAATTTATGGATAAATTGAGATCAGTAGACTACAACATGTCACTACTAGTGTAAGACAACATCATAATGCATTCTGGGCATATTTAATTTTTGTATGGATCTGACAGTGACATGAAGTGTAAAGTGTGGACATGACAACACGCTTAGTTAGCCAGAATTGCAGCTTCTTTTAGACACGCAAAAATAAATCCTACGGGAAATAGAAAAATGATTTCATTGTTATTAATAAACTCTCAGAAACAGTGAGAAAGTAGACACATTTTGCACCAGCTGAATAAGTGAATTGTTACATTGTTAGGACTTATGTTTGTAGTGGGACTAATAAGATATTGATTTTCTTTACACTATATACCTGGAGGATGTTCGGGCGTCAACGCCCCTGCGGCCGGTCCATGACCGCATCCTGTCCTAAGCTGTCTGGGAATTAGCGTGGGGTGTTACTGAGCACCATGGCTCGCTGTAGTGTTTCAGAATCTTAGGTTAAAGTGTTGAAGGAGGTTCTACCTCTTCAGGAGGAAAATAGGAGGCTGAAGCTTCGCTTAGATGGGTTTGGGAGTAAGTGTGAGATGGTTGGAGCTGGTAAGGAGGAAATGGTTACCAGCAGTGAGAGTGGCAGCCGCTTTAAGTGGCAAGTGGTTCACAATTCAGGAAGAAGGAAGATAAGGAAGGTTAATAGAGAAGATGTGAAGGTAGGAAATCAATTCTCTGTTCTCCAGGACGAGTGTACTTCAGCGGCCAGTGAGGTTAAAGGTACCACTGACTCCCCTGTTAATCAAGGTAAGAACATTCTGATTGTGGGAGACTCAGGTAAGATATATGGATCGTGCTTTTTGTAACAGGAATAAGAAGGGGAGTCAAAGAGTGTGTGTTCCTGGAGCTAGTGTTGGTGACATAGTCAACAGGTTCAAATTCAAATTCAAATATTTATGTCATTGCAAGTTTACATAGGTTTTGTAATTACAATCATAAACTGAAGTGCAAGGAGAGCCACTGACATGCCATGGTGAAGTGCAAGGAGTGCCACTGACATGCCATGGTGAAGTGCAAGGAGAGCCACTGACATGCCATGGTGAAGTGCAAGGAGAGCCACTGACATGCCATGGTGAAGTGCAAGGAGAGCCACTGACATGCCATGGAATTAAGGGCAGATTATTCTAATGGCTTATAGACTATGAACATAATATTAGAGAAATTGATTGAGTTTGTTTTATTTAAATACTAGATTGTACAAATTACAATATGATGATATTACATTGTTCAAATTACAATATGATGATATTACATTGTTCAAATTACAATATGATGATATTACATTGTTCAAATTACAATATGATGATATTACCTTGTAGTAAGTGTTTAGTAGGATGGTAATATAATAGTAAAAATTGAAATTATCTTAAGGAAAATAACATTGAGCAATTTTGAAAGTAATTTACAGTATAAGTATTTAGGTTAGGGTGAGTAGGTGGTAACATAATAGTAACATAACATTCGTCGCTCAGCCTTCTGGTTCTATATAACGGGGATGTATGTGGAAATATGAGATTGCCAGGCCGTATGCACTGTTAAGGACAAGAAGTTTTGCTCCAGCTGCTGCAAGGAAGGTCATGACTTGTTGTAAATGAATGGTTGTGAATGAATGGTTCAGAGAACCGACAAGTTGTTAAATTAGACACATATGCAACCCTTGGGTATCTTTATTGAGGAAACGTTTCGCCACACAGTGGCTTCATCAGTCCATACAAAGGAGAATCGTGAAGAACAGGAGGAGTGTGATGTTGTCAGTCCCTCAATCTTGAATAGAATCTATTCAAGATTGATGGACTGACAACATCGACTCAAGGTTGAGGGACTGACCACCTCATTCTCCTTTGTATGGACTGATGAAGCCACTGTGTGGCGAAACGTTTCCTCAATAAAGATACCCAAGGGTTGCATATGTGTCTAATTTACCAAGGTCATGACTTCAAAAACTGTCCCACCACCATTGCCACTCCTACCGCCTCAACTGTAAGGGTACCCATCATACCCTTGCTGCAAAATGCAAAGAAATCCTCACAAAAAAAATCAAAGAAGAAAAGAAAAACAATCAAAAATCACCGACTTTTGCTGCTATAACTAAACTACAATGTGACACCAAAAAAATACTCCAAGCAACACAGTCTCCATCATCCTCCAAATCCCTCTCTGCACTCCCCGACGCTGCTCCATCCAAGGTGCTATACTGCATGATATATGCACACCTTGCAAATGCTACAAACTCCGGCACTTTCAACAAGACAATCAACGAACTGTTCCGTCTAAATAACATGCCAACCTTCGAATTTCCTGACTCTCCACCGTCGCAAGACCTACTCAAGATTATCCCAAACATCGTCAACTTCACATCCACCTCAAGCCCATCTCTAGACTCTGCTTCAGAACCCACTTCAGAAACTTCATCTCTGACCTCAGCCACCTCTCAACAACCACAAACCATCCAACAAGTCTCAAATAATCAAGCCGGTATGCCTCCACCCAGTACTGAAGTACATGACATTCCTGAAACTCACTCCATAGCTGCTGCACCTATACCACCAACACCAACACCATCCACCAATGAACTCACTCCGACTACAACCAACAATATACCTATATTATCTCCACACATCTCAAAAACCTACCAATCAGGGACGTCATCGCCTCCAGCAGTCTCTACTGACGCTGATAAAACAGAGTCACCCACTAGACCATCGCCACCTTTACCAATTTATACTTCATACTTCATTACAAACGAATACGACCGTTTCATCCACTGGAAGAACATCACTTTTTATAAAACTTTGAGGTCAATGGGCAACCAGATGAATGCAGCTTCCTTAAATACGCTTATACGAAATAAATCCATAAAGTTTACCAACAAACATGGTACACACACATCTTTATCAGAACTCCTCGATCTCATACAAGAGAGCAGTTGCTTTAACAAGTGATTTAAGGAAGGGATTACTAGCAATGAGCTTCTTGGGAGGGACTTGCAGGTATGTGATATTAAATGAACACATCTTCCATGGAGGGGTGAAATGCTCTTGTTGCCTATTGTATCACTGTAGGCAACAAGAGTATTTCACCCTCCATGGAAGATGTGTTCATTTAATATCACATACCTGCAAGTCCCTCCCAAGAAGCTCATTGCTAGTAATCCTTCCTTAAATCACTTGTTAAAGCAACTGCTCAAGAAGAAATTTATCGCCTAGCTGGTAGTAATAAGTTATCTCAAGTTATATACACTGATGGATCTAAACAGGAGTCTTCTGGCAGGGCTGCATCTGCTCTGGTTGCCACCTCCTAGTTAAGAACAATAATAATTTTTTTGAACTAGGCATAAGAATTAACAACTGGGCGTCTACACTGCAAACTGAATTGTTTGCAATCCTTATGGCACTAAAGCTAACTTATGACACTGAGCTTGACTCTATCATTATTACTGATTCTATGTCATCATTGAAGGCTCTTGACTCCTATAATGACTCTAACAGCATGCTCATTGGAGAAGCCAGGTATAGATACTCAAAATCCGGGACAAAGGAATTAAAGTACATTTGCTATGGATTCCGTCACACATTGGATTACTCCTTCATGATAAAGTTGATATGTTAGCCAAGAAGAGCACCCATAAGGAGAATGTAGAATATAACTTTGGTATATCTGTGTCTAGCATTAGGAATAATATTAGGAGAGAAATAAATAATGAAAATGAAAGCTATAGGAATGCAGTTAGAAGCCTGAGTAGATCTATAACCCACTATGATAACATGAATGTAGATAAGTATGTTTATGGAGCAACTTGCAATGTGAACAGACTGACTGATGTTGTAGTGGCCAGGCTTAGGCTTGGCTACAGGTACTTCTGACAGTTTGGGAGACAGATGATGATCAAACTAAATGCAAATTATGTGATCAGGCATATGGTCACTGTCTTGAACACTATGTGCTGAATTGTCCACTTATTGAGGAATATAGAGATAGACAGTATAATAACCTATGTGACATGTCAAGATATCTTATTAGTGAAGGTAAGATACCACTTATTCTAAGCAAATTTCCTAAATTTGCTTGTAACAGATAAGTGAACTGTAGATATAAATCCAAATTAATTTCCATGAACGTGCCTATCTGTGCTCATGATAATGCGAGCACAGATGGACATGTTTGTGGAGCAACTTGCAATGTGAGCAGACTGACTGATGTTGTAGTGGCCAGGCTTAGGCTTGGCTACAGGTACTTCTGACAGTTTGGGAGACAGATGATGATCAAACTAAATGCAAATTATGTGATCAGGCATATGGTCACTGTCGTGAACACTATGTGCTTAATTGTGCACTTATTGAGGAATATAGAGATAGACAATATAATAACCTATGTGACATGTCAAGATATCTTATTCATGAAATAAGATACCTGCTTGTAACAGATAATTGAAATGTAGATATGAACCCAAATGTACAATTGTTAACCCCTTTGGGGCCTAGTGCCTAGGCCTTTTGTGTATCCATATGCTCTTGCGCTACCGTCCACAGGATGGATATGGGGTGCACAATAAACTAGCCACTTCGGTGGCAAAATCTAAAAAAATCTAATCATACAAGAGATGATGGCAGACCCAACAATTAACTACAAAGACACAAGAATTATCTCTGTCTCTGCATCAATATATAAAAACATCAAGAATGAAGCAGATACTGACTCTATAACCGAGGCAAAATAGAAAACCCACAACGAAACAGTCTGCACCCGACGCCCAGCGAGTCCATTCATAATCCAGCCACCTAACAACAAGTTAGAGAGCACTGCAATCACCCTGCTCTCTCGACTCTACCTGCACCGAGCCCGCTCACCTGACGCCAAAGCCAATTATGATCCAGCCACATGTCAACGAACCAGCGAGCACTGCACACCCTGGTCTTCGCACCCTGTAAACCTCTACCCACTTCTATCGACCAATCATCGTTAGCAGCCGTCCTTCCCAGTCTTCCGTTCCTGACGCCTGCCAGTCACCAACCATCACTAAGAACATAAGAAAGGAGGAACACTGCAGCAGGCCTGTTGGCCCATACTAGACAGGTCCTTCACAATCCGTCCCACTAACAGAATATTTGCTCAACCCAATTTTCAATGCTACCCAAGAAATAAGCTTTGACAATTCTACCCACTCATGCGCGAGTCCCACTCAAATCCAACCCCTCTCACTCATGAATTTATCCAACCTAAATTTGAAACTACCCAAGGTCCTAGCTTCAATAACCCTACTAGGCAGACTGTTCCACTCATCAACTACCCTATTTCCAAACCAATACTTTCCTATATCCTTTCTAAATCTAAACTTATCTAACTTGAATCTATTATTGCGGGTTCTCTCTTGGAGAGATATCCTCAAGACCTTATTTATATCCCCTTTGTTAATACCCATTTTCCACTTGTATACCTCGATCATGTCTCCCTCATTCTACGTCTTACAAGTGAATGTAATTTTAGGGTCTTCAATCTTTCTTTGTAAGGAAGATTTCTAATGCTATGTATTAATTTAGTCATTCTACGCTGAATGTTTTCTAACGAATTTATGTCCATTCTGTAATATGGAGACCAGAACTGAGCTGCTTAATCTAGGTGAGGCCTTACTAATGATGTATAAAGCTGTAATATAACCTCTGGACTTCTGTTGCTAACACTTCTTGATATAAATCCCAGTAATCTATTTGCCTTATTACGTACGCTTAGGCATTGCTTCTTGGTTTAAGGTTGCTGCTTACCATCACCCCCAAGTCCTTCTCGCAATCTGTAAGGCTAAGTTCTACGTTATTTAACTTATAAGTGCTTGGGTTATGGACACTCCCGAGCTTCAGAACCTTGCATTTATCTACATTGAACTGCATCTGCCACTTTTCTGACCACGAATTAAGTTTGTCTAAATCTTCCTGAAGTTCTATGACATCTATGTTTGAATCAATTATCCTACCTATCTTCGTGTCGTCGGCGAATTTGCTCATATCACTAGTAATTCCCTCATCAAGGTCATTGATATATATTATAAATAACAATGGGCCTAAGACTGATCCCTGTGGAACACCACTTGTTACAAGTCCCCATTCGGATTTAACCCCATTTATGCACACTCTCTGCTTCCTATTGGTGAGCCATGACTCGATCCATGACAGCACTTTTCCCCAATGCCATGAGCTGCCACTTTCTTTAACAGTCTCTGGTGCGGTACTCTATCAAAAGCCTTACTAAAGTCTAAATAAACAATATCGAATTCTTTATCGTGATCAACAGCCTCAAAAGCTTTACTGAAGAAGGTTAATAAATTAGATAGGCAGGAACGGCCCCTCGTGAATCCATGCTGGGTATCATTAATCAAATTATGGTTATCTAGATGGCTTCTAATAATATCAGCTATAATTGATTCTAGTAATTTGCCTACAATTGAGGTCAGGCTTATTGGGCGGTAGTTTGACAGTAGTGACTTGTCCCCTGCTTTAAAAATAGGAATTACATTAGCCATCTTCCACATATCAGACACTACACCTGTTTGAAGAGATAAATTAAAAATGTTAGATATTGGTTCACAGAGTTCCATTTTGCATTCCTTAAGAACCCTTGCAAAAAGCTCATCAGGACCCGGCGATTTATTTTTTCAGTCGGTCCAGCTGTTTCATAATCATTTCGCTAGTGACTGTGATATTACATAATTTATCTTCTTCTGGGCCTCTGTAAAAATTAATTACTGGGATATTATTAATGTCTTCCTGTGTGAAAACCGAGAGAAAATAATTATTAAAATAGAGCACATATCATTCTCCTTGTCAGTAAGATGCCCAAAGTTATTTTTAAGGGGACCTATCTTATCCCTAACTTTTGTTCTATAAACCTGGAAAAACTTTTGGGTTAGTTTTTGAATCCCTAGCAACTTTAATTTCATAGTCCCGTTTAGCTTTTCTTATTCCCTTTTAACGTCCTCTTAATGTCAGTATACTGATTTATAAGATGACCCTCACCTCTTTTTATGCGCCTATAAATTCCTTTCTTCTGCCCTAAAAGATATTTGAGCCTATTATTCATCCATTTTGGGTCATTTCTACTTGATCTAATTTCTTTATACGGGATAAATGTTCTTTGGGCAGCCTGTATAGTGTTAAGAAAACTGTCATATTGATACCTCTCTTCTTCACCCCAGTCCACAGTTGATAAGTGTTCTCTAAGTCCATTATAATCTGCTAAGCGAAAATCTGGGACCATTACTGAATTATCCCTACTATCATACATCCATTCAATGCTAAAGGTAATTGACTTGTGGTCGCTTGAGCCGAGTTCCTCTGTAATTTCTAAATTATTAACAAGGGTTTCCTGCTTGCCAGAACCAAGTCAAGTAGGTTATTTCCCTTGTAGGTTCTGTTACAAACTGCTTCAAAAGCAATCCTGAACTACTTCTAAAAGTCGTTAGATTCTAAATTCCCTGTCAAGAAATTCCAATCAATCTGACTAAAGTTAAATTCCCTAGAATTACTACGTTATCGTGTATTGTGGCCTTAACAATTTCCTCCCAAAGTAGTCTCCTTGTTCCCTATCTAAGTTTGGAGGACGGTAAATCACACCTAAAATCAATTTTTCACACCCCTCAGAAAATTCTATCCAGACAGACTCTGTATGTGTTAATTCAGACTTTATACCCGTTTTTATGCAACAATTTAAATGATCACGGACATAGAGTGCCACCCACCCCTTTCCCGATACTTCTGTCTACTTGGAACAATTTAAAACCCTGAATGTGACATTCGGCAGGCAAGTCCCGATTTTTCATATTAAACCATGTCTCAGTTATTGCAAAAACATCAATATTACCCGTACTTGCAACTAATCTCAACTCGTCCATCTTATTCCTAGCACTACGACTATTGGTGTAATATATATTTAGAGACCCTCCTTTCTCTTTACCCTTCCTGCTCATCTCTGTTTTTCCACTATACCTATTACTGTCCTTGTCATCTAGTGTCACTAGCTTTCCACTATCCTCCTTATTCTGCCTATTACTAGTTCTCCTACAACTTATAATATTACTACACTGGGACTTCTCTGTTTTCCCCCCAAAACCCATACCACTAACTATTTCTAGTTTAAAGCCCTAACAGCTCCCTCCACTGCAGTTGTCAGTGCCCCCACCCCAGACCTAGATAAGTGAACCCCATCCCTGGCATACATGTCATTTCTGCCATAGAAGAGGTCCCAGTTGTCAATGAATGTTACTGAATTTTCCTTACAGTATTTGTCCAGCCAGCAATTGACACCAATTGCCCTGGACAGCCATTCATTTCCAACTCCTGCTGCCTTTGAGGTGTATGGGACTGTGCATATGGCGACGGTTGGCAAGTGGACTGAAGGACTCTATGCGAGATTGCCCAAAGGGTCCTACACACTTAAGATGACCCTTCAGTACCCAATACCGTTCTATGTAGTATTGACAGACTTTAGGACCCAAGTTTTAGTGTCATATGCTGGCCAGAGGCGCACCTGTCGTCTTTCTGGTGCATATGAGCATGTTGCGGCTCAATGTGAGCGGCGGCATGGGGCGCGTCCCGCCTTTAAGGTGGTGCCAGATATCGACAGGCAAGATAATTGTATGTATGTGTCCTTGTACCTAAATAAACTTATACCCGGCGTTGCAAAAGCTGGACTTGTTCCACACGGGAACCACCTGAAAAGTGGATGGTTGAGGGTTAGTTTAACATTTTTATTGTGCATCTCATACCCGTTCTGTGGGCGGTATTCAAAGGATTACAGAGGTACATAATGGGTCCAGCGACTGTACTGCAAAGTTTTGATAGCTGAACAAGCTACAAAGGTAACGAACTATTCACATGTTTATATCTGGTCACACACACGTCTCCTGAGGCGCACATCACCCAAATAACTGCTAGAGAATATGGGTGCCTAGCAAACGTAAGAAGAGCATTCCGACATCTCAGTGAGGAGTCGTTCAGGTCTCTGTACACTGTGTATGTCAGGCCTATATTGGAGTGTGAAGCACCAGTTTGGAATCCACACCTGGCCAAGCATGTCAAGAAATTAGAGCGAGTGCAAAGCTTTGCAACAAGACTAATCCTGGAGCTAAGGGTCATGCCCTATGAGGAGAGGTTAAGGGAAATCGACCTGACAACACTGGAGGGCAGGAGGGATAGGGGGGACATGATAACGACATAAAATACTGAGAGGAATCGACAAGGTGGACAGAGACAGGATGTTCCAGAGAAGGGACACAGCAACAAGGAATCACAATTGGAAGCTGAAGACTCAGATGAGTCACAGAGATGTTAGGAAGTATCTCTTCAGTCATAGAGTTGGCAGGAAGTGGAATAGTCTGGAAAGTGATGTAGTGGAGGTATGATAAGGCTCAGGGAGCAGGGAGTGACCTAAAGTATACATGGAGAGAGTTCCAGGGGTCAACGCCCCTGCAGCCCAGCCTGTGACCAGGCCTTATGTTGGATCAGAGCTTGATCAACCAGGCTGTTACTGCTGGCCGCACGCAGTCCAATGTACGAACCACAGCCTGGCTGGTCAGGTACCGACTTTAGGTGCCTGTCCAGTGCCTGCTTGAAGACAGCCAGGGGTTTGTTGGTAATCCCCCTGATGTATGCTGGGAGGCAGTTGAACAGTCTTGGGCCTGTAGATGAATGGTTCAGAGAACCGACAAGTTATAAATTAGACACATATGCAACACTTGGGTATCTTTATTGAGGAAATGTTTTGCCACACAGTGGCTTCATCAGTCCAATACAAAGTAGAAAGGTGTAAGGAGAGGAGGAGTTTGAGGTAATCAGTCCCTCGGCCTGGAGTCGATTTGTTCAGTCCATCAATCTTGTAGAAAGTACAGCACATGTCCGTAGAGGTGGCTTATATACTGTAGTCAGGAAAGGCGAAGCAGGAGGAGACGGGGTCATAGTGGTACCATCCAATAGTCGAAGTAGGTCTTCGTCCAAAGGTTGGACAAGTGTTGAAGAATTATTTTGTATCAAGATCCCAAGATGTTGCTGTGTCAGACAGGATGTAGATGAATGGTTCAGAGAACCGACAAGTTATAAATTAGACACTACAACAACATCATAGTATTCGTAAAGCTCTCCTACGTCATGTAGGAAAAAATATCTCATTTCACGCTCTCAAGAGCGGCACTCGCATCATTACGGTCCAGAATGCTGGCCAAGCTCGCGATCTTTCTCTTCTTACGACCATAGATTGATGTCAGGATCAATGCGTGTAATCATAAGATTTAGTGTGATTCTATAACTAGACTTAAGAACAATGGATTATGCTAAACTTAATAATATGATACTAGATTATTTATTCTTACTTTTAATGGTCTACATCTGGTAGTGGTGATTTAAGTTCCCAAATATACATATATACCAGCCAGAGCCGGACGGTAGTGATATCCAAGTCTGCTTATGTTATTGGATGCACCATATATACTATGTGGCTCCTCCTGCATGATAGAATGATGATAGATGTACTGACTGGTGTCAATCTCCCTCAGTCTTTGGTCAATAAAGTTCAGTTGAAGTTCTTTTCTTAATTTTCTCAAACAGCTAAGTGAAAGCCCAAGATTGTGTCCAAATCATCAGTTCTACCATTCTTTTGAACACCAATATGAGATGTAATCCACAGCATGTGCACGAGTCCACAATCTTACCATACCGGTGTCTGGCTTCTAACACAAGCATGCCACAGTTTATACTTAAGCAGTTTAGACCATTTATGGATCATAGAGAATCTGTTACACTTAAAGTGTCAACCTTAGATACATGGATGTATTTGAGTGCAAGGAGTATGGTAAATTGTTCTGTTTGAAAGATTGAGGATCATTGAGAGTTTCACCACTACGACATCCATAACCCCTAACACCATCAAAACTACAATCATCACCAGTACATCCATCACCACTACAACCATCACCATTACAATCATCACCACTACAACCATCACCACTACAATCATCACCACTACAACCATCACCACTACAACCATCACCACTACAATCATCACCACTACAACCATCACCACTACAATCATCACCACTACAATCATCACCACTACAACCATCACCACTACCACCATCACCACTACCACCATCACCACTACCATCACCACTACCACCATCACCACTACAACCATCACCACTACTACCATCAAAACTACCACAATCACTACTACAACCATCACCACTACCACCACTACCACCATCACCACTACAACCATCACCACTACCATCACCACTACCACCATCACCACTACTATCACCACTACCACCACTACAACCATCACCACTACCACCATCACCACTACCACTATCACCACTACCACCATCACCACTACAACCATCACCACTACCACCATCACTACTACCACCATCAAAACTACAATCATCACCAGTACATCCATCACCACTACAACCATCACCACTACAATCATCACCACTACAACCATCACCACTACAATCATCACTACTACAACCATCACCAGTACATCCATCACCACTACAACCATCACCACTACAATCATCACCACTACAACCATCACCACTACAATCATCACTACTACAACCATCACCACTACAACCATCACCACTACAACCATCACCACTACAACCATCACCACTACAATCATCACTACTACAATCATCACCACTACCACCATCACCACTACAACCATCACCACTACAATCATCACCACTACAACCATCACCACTACAATCATCACCACTACAACCATCACCACTACAACCATCACCACTACAATCATCACCACTACAACCATCACCACTACAACCATCACTACTACAACCATCACCACTACAATCATCACCACTACAACCATCACCACTACAATCATCACCACTACAATCATCACCACTACAACCATCACCACTACCACCATCACCACTACCACCATCACCACTACAACCATCACCACTACCACCATCAAAACTACCACCATCACCACTACCACCATCACTACTACCACCATCACCACTATCACCACTACCACCATCACCACTACAATCATCACCACTACAACCATCACCACTACAATCATCACTACTACAACCATCACCACTACAACCATCACCACTACAATCATCACCACTACAACCATCACCACTACAATCATCACCACTACAATCATCACCACTACAACCATCACCACTACCATCACCACTACCACCATCACCACTACAACCATCACCACTACCACCATCAAAACTACCACAATCACTACTACAACCATCACCACTACCACCACTACCACCATCACCACTACCACCATCACCACTACTATCACCACTACCACCACTACAACCATCACCACTACCACCATCACCACTACCACTATCACCACTACCACCATCACCACTACAACCATCAACAATACAACCATCACCACTACAACCATCACCTCACTACCACCATCACTACTACCACCATCACCACTACCATCACCACTATCAGCACTACCACCATCACCACTACAACCATCACCACTACCACCATCACCACTACCACCATCACCACTACCACCATCACCACTACCACCATCACCACTACCACCATCACCACTACCACCATCACCACTACCACCATCACCACTACCACCATCACCACTACCACCACTACAACCATCACCACTACCACCATCACTACTACCATTATCACCACTATCACCACTACCTCACCATCACCACTCAACTACCACCATCCACACCATCCTACCACCATCAACTACCACCATCACCACTACCAACCATCAGCACTACCACCATCACTACAACCATCACCACTACCATCCATACTCACCATCCCACTACCATCACACATCACACTCACCATCACCATACACCATCACACTACCACCATCACCACTACCACCATCACCACTACCACCATTACTACCACTATCACTACTACCACTGCCATTACTACCTCCACTATCAGTACTGTTTATATTTCCTATGTGACTACATTTTTGTAATCTTACTAAGAGTGTAGATATCAAGGGTGAAACAGTATAAGTTATACATTACAGTTATTTTGCACGGAATTATAAATAAACATGAGAGTCGTAAAAATCGCATAAATTTCTTTTATGTTTGTGGTTTCCGCTCTCATGGCGTTCAGATACATCTGTGAAGAATATAAAAATAGTGTAAATGAAGGAGAGGAAATCTCCTACGCTATTACTGTAAAACATTATGAGGTTTATGGAGCGAGGTTAGCAATGAGAAGGATACCTGTTTTGGGGTATCTTGTTTCTCCTCCTCCAATTGTTAACTAGGAGCCATAAAACTCCTAGACCTTCCCAGCCACCATTCATACCTTGTAGGGAAGATAAAATCTTCTACTAAAACTCAAACTGAAGGAGATGGAGAAAATTGAAGATTCCTTCATTTTCTCTGTTTTTAATTTCTTTTTGGGAGGTAAAGGTCCCTACCATGGCTCTAGTAGTCAGGATGTTGTTATCGTAACAATCATCCTGGTACTATTAGGTATTTCGTTACTTCAGTATATTGAATGGGAGGTGGAGGCAATTGAGGCCGTCGTCTGTGATGCACTGAGTGTGTGTCAGGTTTCTCACGAGGAGAGTATCTTACGACTCTCCAAGGTAATCCCCACCACCCAGGAATTCCCCACCACCCAGGAATTCCCCACCACCCAGAATTCCCCACCACCCAGGAATTCCCCCACCCAGAATTCCCACCACCCAGGAATTCCCACCACCCAGGAATTCCCACCCCCCAGGAATTCCAACCCCATGATCACCCAGGAATTTCCCCCACCACCCAGGAATCCCCACCACCCAGGAATTCCCCACCACCCAGGAATTCCCCACCACCCAGGAATTCCCCACCACCCAGGAATTCCCCACCACCCAGGAATTCCCACCACCCAGGAATTCCCACCACCCAGGAATTCCCCACCACCCAGGAATTCCCACCACCCAGGAATTCCCCACCACCCAGGAATTCCCCACCACCCAGGAATTCCCACCACCCAGGAATTCCCACCACCCAGGAATTCCCACCACCATGGATTCCCCACCACCAGGAATTCCCACCACCCAGGAATTCCCAACACCCAGGAATTCCCACCACCCAGGAATTCCCACCACCATGGAATTCCCCCCACCCAGGAATTCCCACCACCCAGGAATTCCCCACCACCCAGAAATTCCCCACCACCCAGAAAATTCCACCACCCAGAAAATTCCCACCACACAGGAAATTCCCACCACCCAGAAAATTCCCACCACACAGGAAATTCCCACCACACAGAAATTCCCCACCACCCAGGAATTCCCCACCACCCAGAAAATTCCCACCACCCAGAAAATTCCCACCACACAGGAAATCCCCAAAGGATCAAGTGATGACTTGAGGCTCAAATCCAAAATTGAAAACTTCATAAATATTTTTATCGAGGAAAATGGCTCCATCAACTAGGAGGATTTGGCAGCACTTCCCTTAAGTGGTAAATATATGGAATTTATATTTGCTGTTGTTTTCGGTCGTGCTGGCTATAACCCATATGTACACCACCGACTGTGTACACTTATGAACTTAGTTGAAGGTTCCCACGGACGCTACACAAATGAAAGTCTCCGTGGCAACACTCACTTTTCCCTGACACTCCACAGATATGTCCTCATCTCTCTACAAAAGGTCAACTGCTGTAAAAAATCCTCGTTTTATATAACAAATTTATTGTTGTTTTTGGTGAGGGTTGCATATTCCAAGCAGTTACCTCTTCAGTTTGTTCTTGAACCTTTGACAGGACTGCTCAGCACAGATGAAGAAATGTATATTCCATCTGTTGTGGCATGTCTTAGGTACATTCATGTATTTGCAAGAAATCATCAAGACCACCTACGCAAAGATGACGCAATACAGCTGAGACATTTTGAGTCGTATTTAAAACAAAGAGAGAGAAGAGTTGCAGTGAACGGGTGCGATCTTTAATTACTATGTACATCCGAGACGGAAAGTCTTCTCAGAGCAGCACTTGTTCCTCAGGAGGAAAATAATACAGAGCAGAGACCAGGTGTGGTCCCCCAGGAGGACAGCCCAGATGTGGTGTCCCAGGAGGGCAGACCAGTAGTGGTCTCCCAGGAAGGCAGGGCAGGGGAGGTCTCCCAGGAAGGCAGGGCAGGGGTGGTCTCCCAGGAAGGCAGGGCAGGGGTGGTCTCCCAGGAAGGCAGGGCAGGGGTGGTCTCCCAGGAAGGCAGGGCAGGGGTGGTCTCCCAGGAAGGCAGGGCAGGGGTGGTCTCCCAGGAAGGCAGGGCAGCAGTGGTCTCCCACAAAGGAATGTGTGAAAACCTTTCATTACAGTGGACCCTGGGTGTTTGTGAAGTTCGTGAAGTTTTTTCGCGAAAATTTTGGCTCGGTGTTCACGAATCCGCTCGGAGTTCATGATTCGTCCAGGACTCATACCAGATATATTCATTATTCCAGTGTTTTTAGTGCTTATAACTGCTAAATAAGCCACCATGGGCCCCAAGAAAGCTCCTAGTGCCAGCCCTGTGGTGAAGAATGTCAGAAATATGGTAGAATTGAAGAGGGGGATCATTTTTTTTTTTTAAATTTTATTACCTTCCAATAAATATACATATATAAGTCATAAACATGCAAAATACATGTTACAAATTGTACAACAGCAATTTTCTTTGATTGAGCAGTGAATATATCAGAAAACTATACCCTAAAACCCCTTACCTTTACCACCAGTGAACTCTTGTCTCCTTTCCCCTTATAAATAAATACAGAGTCCACAAAACATAAACCCAAATAATGAAATACAGTCCACCATAACATTGTCTCTAGTACTAAGGATATACAGTGAAGACTCATTGACGACTGCAAATAAAATTTACAGTGAGCACAAATAAATATACATTTTACAGTTCATAAATGTGCAATAATTACATGGTACAAATTGTACAACAACAATTTCCTTTATAATAATAATAATAATAATATTTTTATTTGGACATGATACAAATAATTACATGAGGTGTACATGCCAAAAGCCCCTAGTATGCAGGGCATTTTGGGCAGACTTAAAATTAACTTAAAACTAAATTGTAAGAATTTTTGTAGATAGTATACAATGAGTAAAGGTGAGTATTTAAGCTATGAAATTTGAACATAGTTTAGACATGACATTTTTTAAACAGTTTTGTACTTTTGTCTTCATTATAAAATTAATTAAATCAGATTAAACAAATTAAAGCAATAATAATAATAAAATAATAAAAAGTTATGGTTGATAATTTATAAAATAAGTAAAGTTGCATATCTAAGTTATAAAGTTTGAATATAAGTTGAACATATCAATTAATTGTAGCAATTTATTGTAGCAATGCAACTAATTGAGTGAGATAACAATTTAAAACAATTAATTGCATTGCAGTTAGTTTACGTGGTCATTATAATGTAAGTGTTGTGGAAATAATTAGCTAAGTATGTATTATTCATAACAGGTTTTACATTCATTCATACATTACATTGAATTGATTAGTCAGGTTTTACGTTAAGTGATTATTCTACTTTGCTGGGAATGTTTGATATGGAGCAATTGGCTTTGGGTGAGAAGGTGGTTTTTTAGCATCGTTTTGAATTGGGGTACAGGTAGGGTTTCTTTGGCAATGACAGGTAATGAATTCCAAATTTTCGTGCCTTTTATATGCATTGAGTTTTTACATAGTGTTAGGTGGACACGGGGAACATCGAGGAGTGATCTGTGTCTAGTGTTATGGTCATGTGTCCTGTTAAAATTAGTAAGGAGAAGTTTGAGTGGTGGGTTAATATTTGCATAGAGTGTTCTATGTATGTAATAGGCACAGTAAAAAGTATGGATGTCTTGTATGGTGAGTAAATTTAGGTTTTTGAATATTGGTGGAGTATGTTGCCTGGAGTGAGAATTTGTTATCATTCTAACTGCTGCCTTTTGTTGAGTTATTAGTGGTCTGAGATGAGTTATTGATGTAGAGCCTCATGCGCAGATTCCATAGGTGAGGTAGGGGTAAATGAGTGAGTGATATAGGGTAAGGAGAGCTGGTTGTGGAACATAGTACCGTATCTTGGATAGTATTCCCACAGTCTTTGAGACTTTCTTGGAGATTTGTTGTATATGTGTCTGAAATTTGAGGCCACTGTCAAGATGGATTCCTAAGAATTTTCCCTCTGTGAGTTTTGCGATAGGGGACCCGTTTATCATTATGTTAAGTGGTGCGTTTGTAGCTCTGTTCCCAAACTGGATAAAATAGGTTTTATCAATATTGAGAGTAAGTTTGTTGGTCATCATCCAGGTAGATATTTTCTGCAATTCAGTATTTGCAGTGTTGGCTAGTATGTCTGGGCTTGGGTGAGAGATAACGTATGTAGTGTCATCTGCAAAAAGTATGGGTTTGAGTAGTTGAGATGCATTTGGTAGGTCGTTAATGTAAATGAGAAAGAGTAGTGGGCCAAGAACACTTCCCTGTGGGACATACTATGTATATATCAGAAAACTCTACCCCTAACCATTTATCTACAATCAGTGAACTCCTGTCCCCTTAGTCTCCTTATGCTTGATACAGAGTCCACAAATAACATAAACCCAAATAATGCAATACCAAGTCCACAATAACATTAGCTCTAGTCCTAAGGATATGCAGTGAATACTGCAAATAAAATGTACAGTGTGCACAAAAAAACAAATAACAAACGCAAATAATGAATGCAGTGAATACCTCAATAAAAATACAGTGTGCACAAATAACAAATAACAAAACCCAAATAATGATACAGAGTCCACAATAACAGTGACTTTAGTCATAATAATATGCAGTGAAGACTGCAAATAAAATTTACCATGAGCACAAAATAATATCCTACCACACAAGGTTTCCAGACTCCTTAACTCCACGGAGACTACTACCTGGAGTCTACCTGGAGAGAATTCCAGGGGTCAACGCCCCCGCGGCCCGGTCCGTGACCAGGCCTCTTGTTGGACCAGAGCCTGATCAACCAGGCTGTTACTGCTGGCCGCACGCAGTCCAACGTACGAACCACAGCCCGGCTGATCAGGTACCGACTTGAGGTGCCTGTCCAGTGCCTGCTTGAAGACAGCCAGGGGCTTGTTGGTAATCCCCCTGATGTATGCTGGGAGGCAGTTGAACAATCTTGGGCCCCTCACACTTATTGTGTTGTCCCTCAACGTGCTAGTGGCACCCCTGCTCTTCATTGGGGGAATGTTACATCGCCTGCCGAGTCTTTTGCTTTCGTAGGGAGTGATTTTTGTGTGCAAGTTTGGTACTAAGCCCTCGAGAATTTTCCATGTGTATATAATAATGTATCTCTCCCGCCTGCGTTCTAGAGAGTACAGGTTTAGGAACTTCAAGCGTTCCCAGTAGTTGAGGTGGTTTATCGCACTTATGCGTGCCGTGAAGGTTCTCTGCACATTTTCAAGGTCAGCAATTTCACCCGCCTTGAAAGGTGCAGTTAGTGTGCAGCAATATTCCAGCCTAGATAGAACAAGCGATCTGTAAAGTGTCAACATGGGCTTGGCATCCCTGGTTTTGAAGGTTCTCATTATCCATCCTGTCATTTTTCGAGCAGATGCAATTGCTACATTGTTATGGTCCTTGAAGGTGAGATCCTCTGTACAAAGTATAGTCCAAGACATCCATACCACTGTCACTACCACTCACACCATACCAAACCACACCATGCCCCCTGGCACCAGAGGATCCGGCCAAACCCCTGCAAAACCCCTTACTCCCCCTTCCCCCCCTACAAATACCCAACCTCACATTCACTCCACCACTCAACATCCACTTCCAACACACTATTAATCTAGACAGTCACCCGGTCCCCCAACTATGATGTCATCCGTCCCCCGTCCCCTAAGGGATTAACCCCCCCCCCCATCTACCTATGCCACTCCACCACACCACACCTACCCAATGCTCCACCAGCGCCTCTGTCAAGCCCTTTCAAGACCTTATCTGTCTCCCAATAAACCCTGCACACTCAAGTTCCTGTACCCCTCTGAAAAGATCGAATCCCACTCCCTCCCATATATTAAACGATTCCTCCACATAGTGCGATATATACGGGCTGCCACAGTCCCCATCCTTTCCCCAACACTCACGTCCCTTAATTTCCACGACATGCACATAAAGTCCACCATACAGTACAGTAATCCCTTTTTATCCCTATGTCTAACCCCACCCATATCCAAGTAAATAGCTCATAACAAAGGGATACCCCCCCATCCAAAACCCCTTAACACCTCTCCCATCCACCTACGAACCCCATCCAAAGTTTCACAAAAATATACTGCATGCAGAGCCGACTCCGGCAAGCCACACTTCTGAAACTTCCCGTCTTTCGCCAATCCCATACGGAATAAATTCTCCCGTGATGCCACTGCCCCATGTAAAAAACGAATCATCAGCTCCCGGTCCCTCGCCGGCAACAGCAGATCCCGGAACCCCTTCCATATCCCCTTCCAATCATATACCGGATAAAGCGGCCTCCCTTCCACTGTCTCTTCCCCAGCACCAAACCTCATTATAACCACAACGCTCAACCTTTGTGGCTCACGTATAACCAACAAGCAACGTAGCCAATCTCTGCATTGCCCCAGTTCCCTCGCACCCCACCCCTCACTTACTTCCCGCAGCACCCCTTCCACCCCATCCTCACCTCTCCCCCCCAACCCTCCCCTCCTTACCACACAACGTTTCACATACATACACAACAATCTCCTTTCCAACCATATTAAACCCAAACCTGAAATTACCCTTTTCCTAACTATCTCCTTCCTGAGCCAATGTCTACCATGTGCCCAAATAAACTTAAAGACCCTACTCTCCAATTCTTTAACTTCCCAACTTAATAAAGGAAAAATGTTGGCAATATACCATATCTTACTATATATCATGTTATTAACCGCGATGACAATCTGCCGCAACGTTAGCTCTCCCGCTCTCCAACTATTCAACCGCTCCGTCGCACTTTTAACCACATTCCTCGAATTCACCTCTCTCACCTCATCCCTGCCCATCATGTGAACAATACCACATATTTTCACTCTGTCCACAATTTTCCACCCATACCTGCTACCCAACCCGCCCCCCACCCAAGCGCCTACCTCCAACAATATGGATTTAGCTCCATTAACCCTCATGCCAGTTGCACTACAGAAAGACTTTAAGTGTATTCCTATGTTAACCAGTCCCACCTCGTGACACACTAACACCATGGTGTCATGTACATATCCCACCACATTTCTAATCCCTTTATCCCTCCCCCAACCCCTTCCCATCCCCCACTAATCTGTAAAACGGATCCTGTAATCAAGCGAAAAGAATCTGCGACAGGGGACAACCCTGTCGCAGACCCCTTTCCATCCTAACCACCCCTCCCAACCTACCATTTATTTGCACCCTCACACTTGCCCCTGCATATAACACCCTAACCCAATCCAGCGCTTCCAATCCAAACCCCTGCCTTTCCATTATACCAAACATACTCTCACGCTCCACACTATCATATGCTCCCTTCCAATATAGTGCAAGTATTCCTCCCTCTACCTCTCTATCTATGAAATCTTTAATACATTCATGTCCCTCCCCAAGACCCCTTCCCGGTATCCCCCCATGTCCTTCCTCAATCACCCCCTTCCCTAACACTCTTTTTAATCTATTACCTAAAATTTTAGCATATATTTTATAATCTGTATTCATAAGGACTAAAGGTCTATAATTCTCTAAAGTTTCCCCTTCCTCACTAATACCATTACCCCCATACCCATGTCCCTCCCCATTACACCTGTCCTTTTCATACCATTCATCACACCTACTATACAATCCTTTATAATATCCTAATTCTCCTTATAAAATTCATTTGCCAAACCATCCATACCTGGAGCCTTGCCCTTACTTAACCCTTCCACCGCCTCCCACACCTATAGATCATTGCAAAATATGAAGGTAGAGTTCGTGTGGCTGAGCTGGCCAGGCTCTATGGCAAAGCCCATTCAACCATCACTTCCATTGTCGCCAAGAGAAAGGAACTCAAGGACGCTGTTGTTGCAAAAGGTGCAAGTATGGTCACAAAACAGAGATCTCAAGTGCTGGAAGAAGTGGAAACTTTGTTGTTGGTGTGGATCAACGAGAAACAATTAGTAGGAGATAGTGTTTCGCAGGCGATAATATCTGAAAAAGCAAGGCAGTTGCACGATGATCTTGTCAAGAAAATGCCTGCAAAGAATGCTGAAGTATACGAATTTAAAGCCAGTAAAGGCTGGTTTGACAGATTGAAGAAGCGTAGTGGCATACATAGTGTGATAAGGCATGGTGAGGCAGGCAGTTCTGACAAAAGTGCGGCTGAAAAATATGTTCAGGAATTCGTGGGGTACATAGGCTGAAGAATTCCAACCCCAACAAGTATTCAATTGTGACAAAACAGGCCTGTTTTGGAAGAAAATGCCAAACAGGACCTTCATTACACAGGAGGAAAAGGCACTGCCAGGACGTAAGCCTATGAAAGACAGACTTACTCTTATGCTTTGTGCTAATGCTAGTGGGGATTTTAAAGTGAAGCCTTTACTGGTGTATCACTCTGAAAATCCCAGAGTGTTTAAGAGATGCAGTGTCACCAAGGCTAATTTGTGAGTGATGTGGAAGCCTAACAAAAAGGCATGGGTCACTAGGGAAATTTTCTTGGATTGGTTCCTGTGAAGATTGTCGCCAATCTTCTTAGGAAAAGTATAATAGAAAAAGACAATAATAACAAGAAAAATAAACACTATTTTAATAGAATGAAATTTAAATAATAAATACGTAAATATGATTATAATAATCCTATCTTAAGAAAAATGAAAAATGAAAACAAAAATATATATATCTGATTCAAAGCTACATATATACACTTGTTCTTGTTAATACAGAAGCAATGAATCCATGTTAGACTCCGTGGTGGTATTGTTGTTGTTGCCTCGATGTTTTCCACAAATAGATCAGTTTTCCAACATCCACAAAGTCACAAATGATGTCAGGGACTCAGGTGAAAGTTGTCCCCTGGTAAAGTACCATTGCCCGAGGTTTCTAGTGTGGAATTACTAACTACTGGTGTATCGAAGAATTGGTGTTACTCTGTTTCTCAATTGGTGAGTACGCCGGCCCCCACTCAGCCTTGAATCCGATGATCCATGAGGAAACAGAGGACTGTGAAAGAAACCACAAGAATTACTCACACCTCTAGCATTAATTTACATAGTAGGCATAAGACCTTTAAAAGAAATGGCGAAACTGTAATAAATTACTTTACCAAAACCCAAATCAGGACATTTCAGAAGGTACTGTTGCTCAACATGAGTGAAGCTCAAAACAAATTAAAGAGTGAAGCTCTTGAACATAAAATAATGAAGGTACGAGCAGCCGTGAAGTACTTACAGTGAGGTCGGGCGTGGTCAGTCGAGTGATTTCAACCTGTGGCCGGAGCCCAGCATTACACCTCTCACCGGGTGAAAAAGGGGGGGGTATAGCAGCAGCTAGACACTCACCCCACCTCAACAAGCCAATTACCATTCAACCATCACTCTACATACCTTCACACTTTCATCACTCCTATCTATGGACTTTTCCCTCACAGTTCCATGAAATGTTTGGCTCTAGTGTGAAGAAATATCTCGAGGAAAATAATTTGCCACTTAAGTGCCTCCTGATAATGGTCAATGCTCCTTGCCATCCTCCAGACTTGGCAGAGCAAATTGTGGAGGAGTTTAAGTTCATCAAAGTGAAGTTCTTGCCCCCTAATACCACTCCTCTCCTCCAGCCCATGGACCAGCAGGTCATTTCCAACTTAAGGGGAAGAGCGCCTTTCGATGTATAAAAAAATTAAAATTGAAAAATTATGGAAATGAATTTTTTCTTACCAAAAAATAGTACATAATTCTGGCAACAAGTTGATGCAATCTGTTTATTTCTATCATATTTCTAAGTATGTTTATACTAAAAAGTATTTTTTTTGTTCTTGGTGTCAGCAAAAAGGCTTGTTGGCAATTCGTCAGTTTTTTTTTTTTTTACCCCTAAAATTGCAATTTTTATGATTGTTTAATTTAAATACACTGCATGGCAACTCTGTGAGGTGTGGTGTGTGTGAGAGGCTGCAGTCGTCTCAGTGGCCTTGGAGCCGCCGATAAGTAATGTGGTAGGTACTCTGAACGGTGGCGTGCGATTACCTAAGAATTGTTCATTTACATAATTATCAATATCTCAGGAATTAGCTATTGTCATTATAATCCCCTCATGCAAAGAGTATTTATCATAGCATCATGATTCTTTCATAGGTTATTGATGAATGATGGGACTATCGAACTAGAGAGCGATTTTGGGATGTGTTTTATGGTTTCTTGTTTGTGATTTTTGTTTTCCCACAAAAATTAAAAAAAAAAAAACACGTATTTCAACATTTTGTATAAAGCAATCTATTGACAGAAACCTCATACCAATCTGTATTTTCATAACCTAACTCTTTGTCTTTCATCTGATCTCAACTAGAACATTGTATGTCTTACTAATTTTGTAGTAAGGGGATTGCCATAAACTCTATCAAATGGGGCATTTTTTTTTCTCTATAACTCAAAGGCAAAACGTCACTAAAAACTCAGTGTCTACTAATGAAATACTGCTTAATTCAAAGACATCAGTGACGTAGACAACAACACCAGCTGGAGGTCACTCTCCTTTATCTCTCAAAGGAGTCGCAGCCCAGCTCTGGTGGTGCGAGGGTGTGTGGTGCTCTGACCTGACCCCTGGCGACGCTTTACAGCACTTTTGTTTTCCAAAGCAACATGGCGACAGCAGGGAGGAGACGTCTGAATACTGTCTGTGTTGACCTTGTGACTAGCGTTCTAAACCCTGCAATGGCCGGGACTGTCTTACCGACGATATTACGAGATGTGTATGGTCTTGACATAGGAGATTTGTATGGCGTTGCCCTGAATGGGATGAATAGAGTATTTGTGAAGCTACTGACGGCAGAAGTTTATGAACGACTCGTAGATCAACACCAGGATCATGTCTACACTGTGCACACTGGCCTTCAGGTACGATTGAAGGACGTTTCACGTACGTACACTTGGGTACGTTTGAAGAATGTCCCATTCGAAGTGGACCCGACGGACATCAGTACGGTCTTCAGTGCGTATGGTATGATACACGCAGCAACACCTGGAAAGTGGAGCGAGGGACCGCTGATGGGCCTCCCTGAGGGGTCGTACTCGTTGAAAATGACATTGAAGCACCCCATACCGTCCTACGTTGTTATACCAGACTTCAGGACTCAAGTGTACGTGACCTACATGGGACAGCGCAGGACGTGTCGCCTGTGTGGCGCCTACGATCATGTGGCGGCTGACTGCATGAGGTGGACGGGACCCAGACAAGTGCCAGAGCAACGAGTAGTGAAAGTGCAGGCGCAGAGAGAGGAACGGAAGGAGGAGACGCAACGGGAGAGGCAGAGGAAACTCTGGAGTGAGATTGTGGAGGGTTCTGAGGTGGTTTGTCAGACCCTAACACAGGAATCTGTTATACCAGTGGTTGACTGTGATCACCAGGAGAGTTCGGCAGAAGAGGTACCACTGGAACAAATATTAAAGGAAATATTGGACGACCCTTTGCCGGTGCTAAGTGTAAGCACTAATGATGGTTTGATAAATGCAGTAAATGTGGTGGAAAGTGTGGAGAGTGCCAGTCCAGTGGACCAACACTTAATTATGGAGGATGTGCAGGTGGAGGTCCATCAGACGAGGATGCAAGTAGTGTGGAAGATATAAAGAGGACACTAAAGGCGAATTCATCAGGCAGTGAGGATGTGCTGATACCGCGCAGAGGATCTGTAAAAGGCCTCGGTGAAGTTGCTAAAAACATCTAGGTTTGGTACTAGAGGGGTACTTTTAAGGGAGGAAGCAAATGGGTAAAATGAGTAAAGGGAAGTCAGGGTAAACTTCCACAGAGGCCTAGGGCAAACCCTTGACATAGTTTTCAAGTGTTTAACACTTAATATAAATGAGTTGAGGGATGAAATTAAGACGGCTTGGGTGGAGTGTACGTTGCGAAGGTATGGTGTGACAGTTGCTTTTATACAGGAACACAATTATAGGTGTGGTGGGGAATTACTTTTGAATGGATACAAAGTGTTTGCAAGTTCATCCAGTAGATTAAAGGGAGGGGGTGGCGGTAGCAGTGGCGGTGTCAAGCCCTTTCAAACCTTTGAGATGGGAGGAGTGTGGGGGGGTAGGCTGGTTAGAGTAGATGGGGAGTGGAGTGGAGTTAGGGTATGTTTTTTAGGAGTGTACATGCTGGCAGAGGCGGCAAGGAAGGTAAAGGTGGATTTTGTTTGGGATTACATGATTTATGCATGTCGGGATTTGCCAAATGTAACGATTGTTGGAGGGGATTTTAATTGTGTAATTAGAGAGAGGGATGTAGAGCCGCGGGAGGAGGTTGTGTACTGCAGCCTTAAGGGACGTACTTAGGAGGGTAGGTTTGAAAGACGTGATTGGGGTGGGAGGTGCGGTGAGCCTACGTTTGTTAGAAGAGGGTATGCAGCTAGACTAGACAGGATTTATGTAACAGGTAGCGTGGTAGTGGGGGTGCAATATTTGGATGTGGGTTTCACGGATCATCGGGGAGTGTTGGTGGAGGTGGGGTGGGAAGGGGTTGCAAAATGGTATAGAGGTTTTTGGAAATTAAATGTTCAGTTATTAAAGGGTGATGGTAAAAGGGAGGAATTTAGGGATTGGTGGGGTGGGTTTTGGATGGGGAGTAGGGAGGGGGCTTTGGTGGATTGGTGGGTAAGTACGGGGAAGCCTGGCATCCAAGCTTACTATCAGAGGTTGGGAAGGGAAGAAGCGGGATGGAGATACGGTTTACAAAATTACATTGAGGGACTCTTGAAAGACTGTTATATGCGGGGAGGACATAGAATGACAGAGGAAATTAAGGTGTTGAAAGATAGGTTGAAGACCTTGCAGAATGAGAGGTTTGGGGCATGTAGAATGAAAGCCGGAATGGATGATGTGTTGTGGGGGGATAGACCCTCACAATATGTTTTGGGGAAGTGTAAACAGAGACGGGATAGAATGTCATTGGAGTATCTGGAAGTGGATGAAAACATGGGGAATTATGTGAAGGGTATGAGAATAAATTCCACGGAAGGAATGAACGTGTATGCTGATAAGTGGTTTGCAAGGCACATGAGCAGTGGGGGGGTGGGTATGGAGGAAAGGAGCATTTTATTGGGAAAGATTAGAGAGAGGTTGAGTAGGGAAGATAGGGAGAGATTGGAGGGCATGATTAGTGAGAGGGAGGTGTGGGAGGCAGTGGAAGGATTAAGTAAAGGCAAGGCTCCAGGTATGGATGGTTTGGCAAATGAATTTTATAAGGAGAATTGGGACATTATAAAGGATTGTATGGTAGGTGTGATGAATGGTATGAAAAGGACAGGTGCAATGGGGAGGGACATGGGTATGGGGGTAATGGTATTAGTGAGGAAGGGGAAACATTAGAGAATTATAGACCTTTAGTCCTTATGAATACGGATTATAAAATATATGCTAAAATTTTAGGTAATAGATTAAAAAGGGTGATAGGGGGGTGATTGAGGAAGGACAGGGGGATACCGGAAGGGGTGTGGGGAGGGACATGAACGTATTAAAGATTTCATAGATAGAGAGGAAGAGGGAGGAATACTTGCACTGGATTGGAAGGGAGCATATGACAGTGTGGAGCGTGAGAGTATGTTTGGAATAATGGAAAGGCAGGGGTTTGGATTGGAAGTGCTGGATTGGGTTAGGGTGTTATATGCAGGGGCAAGTGTGAGGGTGCAAATAAATGGTAGGTTGGGAGGGGTGGTTAGGATGGAAAGGGGTCTGCGACAGGGTTGTCCCCTGTCGCAGATCCTTTCGCTTGCTTACAGGATCCGTTTTACAGATTAGTGGGGATGGGAAGGGGTTGGGGGAGGGATAAGGGATTAGAAATGTGGTGGATATGTAGATGACACGACGGTGTTAGTGTGTCACGAGGTGGGACTGGTTAACATAGGAATACACTTAAAGTCTTTCTGTAGTGCAACTGGCATGAGGGTCAATGGAGCTAAATCCATATTGTTGGATGGGGTTCGTAGGTGGATGGGAGGGGTGTTAAGGGGTTTGGGTGGGGGGTATCCCTTTGTTATGGGCTATTTACTTGGATTTGGGAGGGGTTAGACATAGGGATAAAAGGATTACTGTACTGTATGGTGGACTTCGTGTGATGTCGTGGAAATTAAGGGACATGAGTGTTAGGGAAAGGATGGGGGCTGTGGCGGGACGTATATATCACACTATGTGCAGGAATTGTTTAATATATGGGAGGGAGTGGGGTTCGAGCTTTTCAGAGGGGTCAGGAAATTGAGTGTGCAGGGTTTATTGGGAGACAGATATGGTAATGAAAGGGCTTGACAGAGGCGCTGGTGGAGCATTGGGTAGGTGTGGTGTGGTGGAGAGGCATACGTAGATAGGTAGATGGGGGGGGATGGGGGACGGATGACATCACAGTTGGGGGACCGGGTGACTGTCTAGATTATTAGTGTGTTGGAAGTGGATGTGTGTGTGGTGGAGTGAATGTGAGGTTGGGGTTTTGCAAGGGGGAAGGGGAGTAAGGGGTTTTGTAGGGGTTTGGCCGGATCCTCTGGTGCCGGGGGGCATGGTGTGGTTAGGTTTGGTGAGAGTGGTATGAATGTCTTGGACTATAATTAGTACAGAGTTGGTACTGAAACAAGGCCGTAGTCTCCGTGGAGTTAAGGAGACTGGAAACCTTGTGTGGTAGGATTATTTTGTGCTCATGGTAAATATTATTTGCAGTATTCACTGCATAGTATTAGGACAGAGTGAATAGGCAAAAAGGGGGTTGGCCTGTATATCACAGAGTCACTTATATGTTCAGAACTACTAAATGCCTCAAATGATGTAGTTGAAGTACTAGCAATAAAGGTCGAGAATCAAAACCTGGTCATCGTGGTTGTCTACAAGCCCCCGGATGCAACGTCCCAACAATTCCAGGAACAGCTTCTGAAAATTGACCACTGTCTGGAAAATCTTCCAGCTCCTGCCCCCAACATCTTGCTACTGGGGGATTTCAACCTCAGGCACCTAAAATGGAGGAACATTGCAAACAATGTGGTAGCAGAGATAACACCAGGAGGCAGCTCAGATGAAAATTCACACATGCATGAACTTTTAAATCTCTGCACCAAGTTCACCTTAAACCAGCAAATAGTAGAGCCCACAAGATTAGAGAATACGCTGGACCTCATCTTCACCAACAATGATGATCTGATACGAAATGTCATCATATCAAAAACAATATACTCAGATCACAACATAATAGAGGTCCAGACATGCATGCGGGAGCTCCAGATCAACAAAATGTGATCAGCCGTGAGGGAGCTTTCTCCAAATTCAACTTCAATAACAAAAACATAAGGTGGGACCAAGTAAACCAAGTCCTAAATGATATAAACTGGGAAGATTGCCTAAGCATCACGGATCCCAACCTATGTCTTGAACAAATTAACTCTGTGGTACTTGAGGTTTGCTCAAGGCAAATTCCCTTAAGGAAAAGGAGGAGAAGATGCAAACTAGAAAGAGAGAGGCGCTCCCTATACAGGCGAAGGCACAGAATAACGGAGCGGCTACAGGAGGCCAATATCTCTGAAATACGTAGGAGACACTAGTCAGAGAAATAGCAAACATCGAATTAAAACTAAAGGAATCTTATAGGAATCAAGAGACACGGGAAGAACTAAGAGCCATAAATGAAATTGAAAGAAACCCTAAGTATTTCTTTTCCTATGCAAAATCAAAGTCGAGAACAACAACCAGTATTGGGCCCCTACTTAAACCGGATGGGTCCTACACAGATGACAGCAAGGAAATGAGTGAGTTACTTAAATCCCAGTATGACTCAGTCTTTAGCGAGCCACTAACCAGACTGAAAATCGAAAACCTAAATGATTTTTTCATGAGAGTGCCACAGAACTTGACAGACGCATGCCTTTCTGACATCATCACTACGCCAAATGACTTTGAAAAGGCAATAAATGACATGCCCATGCACTCCGCTCCAGGCCCAGACTCATGGAACTCCGTGTTCATCAAGAACTGCAAGAAGCCCCTATCACATGCTTTTAACATCCTATGGAGAGGAGCATGGACACTGGGATCGTCCCGCAGCTACTAAAAACAACAGACATAGCCCCGCTCCACAAAGGGGCAGTAAAGCAATAGCAAAGAACTACAGACCAATTGCGCTAACGTCCCATATCATAAAAATCTTTGAAAGGGTTCTAAGAAGCAAGATCGCCACCCATCTTGATACCCATCAATTGCACAACCCAGGACAGCATGGGTTTAGAGCAGGCCGCTCCTGTCTGTCCCAACTACTGGACCACTACGACAAGGTCCTGGATGCTCTAGAAGATAAACAGAATGCAGATGTTATATACACAGATTTTGCAAAAGCCTTTGACAAGTGTGACCATGGTGTAATATCACACAAAATGCGTGATAAAGGAATAACAGGAAAAGTTGGTAGATGGATTTATAATTTCCTAACACATAGAACACAAAGAGTAGTAGTCAACAGAGTAAAGTCTGAGGCAGCTACTGTGAAAAGCTCTGTTCCACAAGGCACAGTACTTGCTCCCATCCTATTCCTCATCCTCATATCAGACATTGACAGGGATATAAGCCACAGTGCTGTGTCTTCCTTTGCAGATGACACCCGAATCTGTATGACAGTGTCCACCGTTGAAGACACTGCAAGACTCCAAGCAGACATAAACCAAATCTTTAAATGGGCTGCAGAAAACAATATGAAGTTCAATGATGAGAAATTTCAATTACTCAGATACGGAAAACGTGAAGAAATTAAAATCTCATCGGAGTACAAAACTAATTCCAACCACAAATAGAGCGAAAAACTAATGTCAAAGACCTGGGAGTGTTCATGTCAGAGGATCTCACCTTCAAGGACCATAACAATGTAGCAATTGCATCTGCTCGAAAAATGACAGGATGGATAATGAGAACCTTCAAAACCAGGGATGCCAAGCCCATGTTGACACTTTACAGATCGCTTGTTCTATCTAGGCTGGAATATTGCTGCACACTAACTGCACCTTTCAAGGCGGGTGAAATTGCTGACCTTGAAAATGTGCAGAGAACCTTCACGGCACGCATAAGTGCGATAAAACCACCTCAACTACTGGGAACGCTTGAAGTTCCTAAACCTGTACTCTCTAGAACGCAGGCGGGAGAGATACATTATTATATACACATGGAAAATTCTCGAGGGCTTAGTACCAAACTTGCACACAAAAATCACTCCCTACGAAAGCAAAAGACTCGGCAGGCGATGTAACATTCCCCAATGAAGAGCAGGGGTGCCACTAGCACGTTGAGGGACAACACAATAAGTGTGAGGGGCCCAAGATTGTTCAACTGCCTCCCAGCATACATCAGGGGATTACCAACAAGCCCCTGGCTGTCTTCAAGCAGGCACTGGACAGGCACCTCAAGTCGGTACCTGATCAGCCGGGCTGTGGTTCGTACGTTGGACTGCGTGCGGCCAGCAGTAACAGCCTGGTTGATCAGGCTCTGGTCCAACAAGAGGCCTGGTCACGGACCGGCCGCGGGCGTTGACCCCTGGAATTCTCTCCAGGTAGACTCCAGGTAGGACTAGTCACTGTTATTGTGGACTATGTATCATTATTTGGGTTTGTTTTTAGTTATCTGTGCACACTGTACATTTTATTTGCAGTTAACAGCATAGCATTAGAACTAGAGCTAATATTATTGTGAACTTGGTATTGCATTATTTGGGTTTATGTTTTTTTTGTGGACTCTGTATCAAGCATAAGGGGAAGGGGACAGGAGTTCACTAATTGTAGATAAATGGTTAGGGTATGTTTTACTGATATATGCATAGCTTATTAAAGGAAATTGCTGTTGCACAATTTGTAGCATGTAATTATTGAACGTTTCGGAACTGTAAAATGTAATTTTATTTTGTGCACTGTAAATTTATTTGCAGTCGTCAATGAGTATTCACTGTATATCCTTAGGAATAGAAAATATGTTATGGTGGACTGTACTTCATTATTTGGGTTTATGTTTTGTGGACTCTATTTATTTATTGGGAAAGGGGACAAGAGTTCACTGGTGGTAGAGGTAAGGGTTTTAGGGCATAGTTTTCTGATATTTTCGATATTTTCACTGTTTAACCAAAGAATTGCTGTTGTATTATATCAACATGTATTTTGCATGTTTATGAATTATAAATGTATATTTATTGGAAACTAATAAAATGTAAAAAAAAAATTCAAAGACAATATTCCCATTGAACTATTTGCATAATTAAAGAAGTAAGGTTGACTATGCTCATCCCCTTACACTATGTATAATAATTGTATGTATGTGTCCTTGTACCTAAATAAACTTATACCCGGCGTTGCAAAAGCTGGACTTGTTCCACACGGGACCCACCTGAAAAGTGGATGGTTAAGGGTTAGTTTAACATTTTATTATGCACTCCATACCCGTCCTGTAGGTATTCAAAGGATTACAGAGGAACATAATGGGTCCAGGGACTGTACTGCAAAGTTTTGATAGCTGAACAAGCTACAAAGGTAATGAACTATTCACATGTTTATATCTGGTCACAATCGTAATGAGTTATTTATGCATATATTAATTAGGTCACACACACACACAAAAAGATGCCCCCACACTCGTTTCCTGAGCCGGCGCACATCACCCAAATAACTGCTAGAGAATATGGGTGCCTAGCAAACGTAAGAAGAGCATTCCGACATCTCAGTGAGGAGTCGATCAGGACCTGTACACTGTGTATGTCAGGCCTATATTGGAGTATGAAGCACCAGTTTGGAATCCACACCTGGCCAAGCACGTCAAGAAATTAGAGAGAGTGCAAAGCTTTGCAACAAGACTAATCCTGGAGCTAAGGGTCATGCCCTATGAGGAGAGGTTAAGGGAAATCGACTTGACAACACTGGAGGACAGGAGGGATAGGGGGAGACATGATAACGACATAAAATACTGAGAGGAATCGACAAGGTGGACAGAGACAGGATGTTCCAGAGAAGGAACACAGCAACAAGGAATCACAATTGGAAGCTGAAGACCAGATGAATCACAGGGATATTAGGAAGTATTTCTTCAGTCACAGAGTTGTCAGGAAGTGGAATAGTCTGGAAAGTGATGTAGGGATGTAAGATCCATACATAGCTTTAAGAAGAGGTATGATAAAGCTCAGGGAGCAGGGAGTGACCTGGAGTATATCTGAGAGAGTTCCAGGGGGCAACGCCCTGCAGCCCAGCCTGTGACCAGGCCTTACGTTGGATCACAGCTTGATCAACCCCGGCTGTTACTGCTGGCCGCAAGCAATTTAACGTACGAACCCCATCTTGGCTGGTCAGGTACCGACTTTAGGTGCCTGTACAGTGCCCTGCTTGAAAACAGCCAGGGGGTTTGTTGGTAATCCCCCTGATGTGCGGGAGGTAGTTGAACAGTCTTGGGCCTCTGACACTTATTGTGTTGTCTCTCAACTGCTAGTGGCACCCTGCTTTTTCATTGGGGGACGTTACATCGCCTGTTGAGTCTTTTGCTTTCGTACGGAGTGACTCTCGGTGTAAGTTTGGTACTAATCCCTCAAGAATTTTCCACGTGTATATAATAATGTATTCTCCCGCCTGCGTTCTAGAGAGTACAGGTTTAGGAACTTCAAGCGTTCCCGTAATTGGTGGTTTTTTCGCAGTTATGCGTGCCCTGAAGGTTCTCTGCACATTTTCAAGGTCAGCAATTTCACCTGCCTTGAAAGGTGCAGTTAGTGTGCAGCAATATTCCAGCCTAGATAGAACAAGCGACCTGAAAAATGTCAACATGGGCTTGGCATCCCGGTTTTGAAGGTTCTCATTATCCATCCTGTCATTTTTCTAGCAGATGCGATTGCTACGGTGTTATGGTAGCTAGTAGCAACCAGTGAAGAGACAGGGACAGCAGCTATGAATCGACCCCTGCAACCACAATTAGTCAGTACACATGCATACACACACACACACCCCACACAAGATGGGCAGGGCCGGAGCCATGAAATACCCCCGCAACCAAATAACACACACACAAAAAGGTAATGCTTTTTTTGCAGGGATAGTCAGGGGATTTTTCCAGAATGGTTTGTAATATACCACTGTGGATAAAAAAAATTTTACATTTTTTTACATTTCTGAGGAGTTGTCTC